>OX352753.1:1635000-1914803 GCA_947095525.1 Trisateles emortualis | reverse complement strand
GAATTATGACATGTTAAAAAGTGAGTCGAGCGAGAAAGAGGGACAGAGCTATATAGCGTGTATAGCGTCCGATCCTCCTTTTCGCTTAAAAGACTTTTTTTTATACTACCTAGGAGGCAAACAAGCATACGGTCCGCCTGATGGCAAGCAGTTACCGTAGCGTATTATTCGGTTACACCGTTCGTTTACAACGTTTGCAACACCAGGGGTGTCACTCGCGCGTTGCCGACCCTTTAAAAACCTTATAACTCCTTTCTTAAGGAACCCCATGCTATAGCCTCTTGGGAAAACCTCGGTAGGGAGACTTATGTTTAACTCGTCATGGTACAGCTCCATGTCTTTATTACTAACCCTGGTATGGGAAAACGTTTTGTTAAAAACCCATCTCTAAATGAGCGCTCGAAACCTGTACTCACACACAGGAACACAACTACACTGTTGTGTATAGTTATTTGACTGTGGTCTTCTGTAAGGTGGAGGTCCTTCCCCTGTCGGGCTTGTAGTTTAAAGTTTTGTTTAATGAGTTTATATAAAGTTTTGTAAGGTCATTGACTTAAGGATCAAGTTCAGAGTTGATTTGACCTACCTTTGACCTTTTAAATCGATCTTATTCCAAATTAGAGGAGTTGTTGACAATCTAAAGTTTAGTTTCCGTATTAAACTGTTTGATGTGGGAAGAGACGCGTTTTCCTGTGTGTATAACGTCAGTATGTGTGTGTGTGTTTTTCTACTAAACATCCAAAAGCTACCATAGCTTATGGATGCTTGCAACACTAGAGGAATAACTCGCGCGTTGCCGACCGCTTTAAAAATCTTATAACTCCTTTCTTGAAGAACCCCCTGCTCTAGTCTCTCGGAATAACCTCGGCAGGAAGCTCATTCCACAAACTAATCGTACGTGGTAGTAAATTTCTCTGAAACTGTACTATACGGCACATTTGAGGTGGTAGGATGTGAGGATAAACTCATCGTACGTCACGATAATTATATAGGTATCTATAAACCTAAACGCATTTCGGTGATGGTGGCTAATCTGTCAGCTAAGAGATTAGCCAACTGAGCGGGAGATATTATGGCCTGTTAGTCTAGTAGTTAGTGGCTGCTTAGCCCAGAGGTCGTGGGTTCGATTCGCATTGTCTGATGAACACGAATAAAATCATAATGAGTTAATTTCGCTTTGTTTTTTAAAACGTTTAGACCACGGCAGATGCCTGCTTATTTTTTTATTTATTTTTATACTACCAATGTGGCAAACATGGATACGGCCCACCTGATGGTAAGCAGTTACCGTAGCCTATGGATGCTATGCTTATATCGGTGATTTAAAAGTTAATAGCTATTTTAGTATTAAATTGAAAACGACAGTCGTATTCACATATAAGAATCGCTGCGTTTCCAGACAAGTAATTATTCGTTCGCGATTTGTTTCTTAAAGTACAAGAATAATCATAACGAGTTAACTTCGCTTCGTTTTCAAGGACGTTCGCTTAATAACCATTCTCAGTTAAGGGTTTCGCTTACATAAGCGTTACTTTGTTTGTTTGGATAACATTGTATGTTACAAGTTGATTTCCGTTCAACTTGAGACATTAAGATTGCGATGCTGGCGTTGTGTTTATTTGAAACTTTGGATAAATGTACTGTGAGAAATAGACAGTCTAGGTATATTCTGCCCTACTAAGGATTGAAGGCATAATAGCATATCGAAAGATACGGGAGAATGCGATTTAAAACAAATGTTTCCTTATATCGAGGATCCCTCTACATGTGTTTTTTGGTTAATAATACGTGGCACATTACAAACGAATATAGGCTACGGTAACTGCTTACCATCAGGTGGACTGTATGCTGCTTCGTCAAAATATCAAACAATTCATCAAAACTTTTAAATATTTTTTAGAAATTATTTTTATATATTTAAAACTTTTGCACAAAAAATGTACAAAGGCCGACTTAATGCCTTCAATTACAACTGAAATCCATTTAATTTTAACACCATAGCCTTAATTCAAAGTAAAGAAATTAAAAACTGGCGTCCACAAATTAAAGTATAATTGCAATTTCAAAGAAACTCAAACATTTGCTCGCACAAAAAATAGCTCTCACTTCAAAGAGAAAAGCTAACAATGAGCTTCAAAAATGGTTATTATTAATTAAAACTATAACATTTTGAAGAGATCTTGTATAAGACTGTTTCAGATAAAACTCTGTTGCTACGCAAGCAAACTTTACATAAAAATATTTTACGATCTTAAAATTATCAAATGGAGTTAAAATGGGCAGGCTAAGAGAGGTAGAGCACCATATAGAAGACCACAGCCAAATAGGTATACACAGCGGTGTATGTGCGGAGCGTTGTATGAGTACAGGTCTCCAACGCTCATTTAGGGATGCATTTTGAAAGAAACGTTTTTCTATCCCAGAGGTACTCCATCTAAAAGCCCTGGTGTAAAGAAATGCAAACGCAAGTGATACCTTACTCACCAAGGAGGCAAACAAGCATACGGCCTGCCTGATGATTAGCTGTTACCGTAGCCTATGGACGCTTGCAGCACCAAGGCATCACTCGCGAGTTATTGACTTAAAAAACCCTTTTAACCCCATTCTTGAAGAACCCCTATTTATGCAATAAATTCAAAGTTAACTTTTCATCAGCCTGATAATGTCCACTGCTGAACGTAGGCCTCCCTCATATGTCAACTAGGAAAACGCAGTGTGGGACGACCTTCCACTAGTTGGACAGATGACATCATCAGAGCTGCAGGAAAGCACTGGATGCAGGCAGCTCAAGATCGGCCATTGTGAAGTTAACTTATATAGCAATAAAAATATTATATCTATAACCGCCATTTATAACTTTCATTGTAGTAAGCCCCTAACTTCGCTATAATTCAATTAAAGTAACAACTTTTGCTGTATTTCATTTTAAAGCTTAGTACGCGATGAAAGTAGCCATAACAATTAATTTAAGTGTTAAATACTTTATGGGACTAGTAGATAAGTAATACGAAAGGTTAATCTACGCTCTATGGGGTCAGTCCGGGAATGGGTGACCATATATGATTTCTTTTTTGAAAAAGACAACTCCCGCACTAGAGAACAAGCTCTATGTCACGTGGGACACAAATTACACCCCGTTGCGGGTCACACAAAGATTTGTGTGCGAGAATCGAACCTACAACCTCGTGCACAGTAGGCGCATACTGCGGCCACTGGACTACCAAGGCAGTCTAATATCATTAAGAGAGGTAGTGCACCGTACTAGCAAGCAAGCTCGCCTGAGGAAGGACCTCCACATTCCAGAAGACCACAGTTCCTGTGTAACGCATCCCTAAATGTCCAGCGCTCATATAGGGATGTGTTTTGAAAAAAACGTATTCCTATCCCAGGGATAGTCTCATCATAAAGCCATGCGTCCATGTCTATGGTAACGACGTTACGGAGCTACGTCCATGTCTATGGTAACGACGTAAGGACAGAGCTATACATGCTTTGTAGCTCTGTTCCTCTTTCTCATTCGAACTACTTACATTTTAACCCGTCATAGTACAGCCACTGATCTGAAAATCTCAATCAGCGCTGAAGTATGAGAATGCATGGAGCTAAGATTAGGGCTTATCCTTTATAAACAATGCTGGAAAATGCAGCGTGGGGCGACTTTCCACTATTTTTTATTTTTTTATTTATTCAGAACATGAACGGTCAACACAAACATAAATGTTGAGAAATATGAGTACAAAAAGACCTATAGTTTCATTAATTTAAACACAATCAAAGTAAAATAAAACTTCGAAACAAAAGGTAAGGTATTGTAGTTGCATATTTTTATACAAGAATTGACAATATAAGTGTAAATACTGTATACATAGTTTTGTTGTTTAGTTTACTTTTAATTTTAATAACTATTCTTGTAAATATCTTATGAGAAATGTTGAGGTGGGCAGGTGACATAATTTTCTACTACACTCATCTCTGCATCACCCACCCACCTTTGTACATTATTGTGCATAAAGTTTAAATAAATAAATAAATAATTTGAGCTGAGGGGAAGAACAGATGCAGTTCAAAATCGGCCATATTGAAATCATATGCTTAGCCTACATTCAACATGATTAAAGGAAAACAAATCCAGTGACATAAATTGTTAAACATTTAATAAAGCTTATTTACCATAAAATAAATTGTATCTGATTTGTTCAAGTGTCTATATTTATTATTATTCGGTACTTGACTAAATAAAACACGATTACCGTCCTCTTTGAATAATTCTTAAATTGAGAGGTTTATTGTGATGTTTCAGAAATTATTTATTACTAGCTGTTGCCCGCGGCTCCGCCCGCGTGGATGTTAGTAATCGCTGTAAAAAGTAGCCTATGTGTTATTCCAAACCATAATCTATCTCTGTGCCAAATTCCCACTGCTGGGCACGGGTCTCCTCCATACATTTAGAGGGATATTAGCCTAATATGTCTCTAAATGTATCGAGGAGACCCGTGCCCAGCAGTGCGACGTTTATGGGTCGAGATGAAGACTCACTTACTTACTTCTAATCCGATGGAACAGAAATACGACCGAAGAGCGATTACACAATGACCAACGGCTTTACATACTGTCCAAAGTACATGTAAACATATTACTACCTATGTAAAAATAACATTTAACCTTGACATAAAACTGGCTTATTGCCAGCTAAGTAGGCTCTGGGATAATAGGCATTGTAATCTATCCTTATCTAGGTAGTAGGATCAAATTAATGGATTCCTTCTTTGGAACAGCGTTTGATGTTTTCTTCAACGTATTTTGGCAAGTCGTTAAATATGTGATTTATGTTAGTTCTAAACAATAATGTTTTTTTAGTTGTAGTCAAAGTCAAACTCATTTATTCATTTAGATCAAAAACATGATACTTATGAACGTCATAAAAACAAATGCCAGCATACTTTTTTCCCAATTCGCTGACTAGGGTTGGGCCTCGAGAAGAATTGGCAAGAAACTCGGGTAACTCTTTTTATTTGTAAATAAAAACGGTTTGCCTTTTTTTCCTTAAAAGATAAATCCCGCACTAGAGAACAAGCCTTGTGTCACAGGGGACTTCACGGACCAAATAGCACCCTGACTCGGAACAAACATTAATCACATAAAGTTTTGTCCCGTGGGAATCGAACCTACGACCCCTGGCTCAGCAGTCAAGGTCACTAGCCACTAGACCAGCAAGCCAGACAAATTTCGTATGTATAGTTGAAGCAAAAAGGTTCTGGAGTAGCGATCTAGAACTTGAAGACTCATCGTTGGCCGGCGCTGTCATTGGTAACGGAGCCAGCGCTTAGCCAAGCGCATGCTATCCACCGGTGATCTATCCGGTGGTAGGATGGTTGGAAGTTTAACCCTCAATGCAGTATTGGCGGCAAGGTCTTTAACACTGGACCACCTTGAGCAATCTATAAATGTATAAACATTTGATTAAATTTGTTGCATCACGACAGTGGGTGTATGGCTCCTAAGTTTCGCTATCTAACTCAACTGGCCACCATCCCCATTGAAAGACGTCCACTTCTTCTTCTTATCGTTTGGTTAGTGGTCAACCTGTGGCAGAATTATTAAGATCGCCCATATTTAGTCCTCTGTCGTGATCTAACGACTGTTGACAGTCGGCGCCGACTTTTAACGTGCCCTCCGAAGCAGATGAAATACTACTATGCGGTCAACCATCTATAGGGTTACCGTGCCCTTGGCAGCTTAACCCGCTGATCGTTTACTGAACAGCGAGTGCATCTAGCTATGAGCGCTGGGTATAGACAAAACATCAAATTACGAACTTTCACTAAGCTACAGGTGCTAAGTCCCTCAAACGGTTCAAGTACAGTAATTTAATTGGAAACTACTTTTTTGAGCCGTTTGAGGTTGGAACAGAAGGTTCATGGATTCCAAGTGCTGATTTTGATCTGGAATTAATTTATTAATCATTTCTCGTTAAAAAACCTTGTGAATCAAACTCAGAAACTCCGCAGCAAAACAAAATAATATCAAAATACATACATGTTCTTATTTACAAAAGTTATCTTTTAGTAAGATATAATTTTGCAGCAACTTTTAAGCCAAACACATTATATGGTACACTAAAATTTTATAAACGAATATTTCAATGTGAGGAAGCTGCATTCTCTTTTATTCTAGTCATAATTTTAACTAACTGCAGTGTAGTGAATGTTCGAATATACTTAACTGCTGCTGTGAAATACTTTCCGAAAGGTTTAAAATATTCTGAATGTAAATATGATTCGTTAAATGTTTCGTATCACATATGAGAAATAAATTTTTGAACTTTTATAATGTAACTAGGAGTCGCCCGCGACTTCGTCCGCGTGGTAATTTGGAATATTTTCCCCGATTTTGCAACATATCTCACTACTGCTCCGCTCCTATTGATCATAGCGTGATATTATATAGACTTCCTGGGCAAATGAACTATTAAAAAAAAAAAAATTTTTTAATCGAACCAGAATTTTTTGAGATTAGCGCGTTCAACCAAACAAACAGACAAACAAACTCTTCAGCTGTATAATATTAGTATATGTAGATTAGAGGGCCCATACAAGATTCGCCCCATCAAGTTTGGGCACTTAAATCTGAAACGGGGTGAAACTTGCGGGCCGTATGGGCTCGTAGCCTATTTGTAACATCTTTATGAGTAGCTTGTGATTTAATGTAATATGTATGTATTTTTTATATTTTCTCTGCTAGTCAGTAGTTACTGCCTATAGACGCTTGCAATTCTAGAGCAGGTATTACTCACGCGTTATCGACTCTACATCGTTCTCGAGAGGTGTGTGACGTGGGTGACTTTAGAATAGACAGCTTAATTCTCTTGCATACTGTGAACAATGTTAAATAAGGAGAATTTAAAATATATTTTGCATTCAACTTAAAAGCTCATAGCTTTAAAACGGCTGAATCGAACCATCCCGAGTAAGTAAGCTATCAAATAAAAATCACGTTAAAGCGGACCATCCATTTAGAGACTACAATACCAAAGACAGACATAGGCATCAGCTTAATAGCACTTTTAGACTGATCTTAAATCTCATTGTACTAGATATGGCCCATAATTCTTGCGTAACCAAAATTTCCAAGGTACCAATTACCTTAATTACTAGAATTTATCACTTACCTTTGAAATCTTGTTCAGTGGCTCCATTTTGAGCATTGAAATTCATAATGAATTAGAATACAAATTGTAGGATAAGAAGGTACTTGAAATTAATAATGTACTAAATGTTGGCCACGACTCCGCCTTGTCTGTGGATGTCAAGTTATTGGGCTAAAAAGTAGCCAATTTATTTGCTCAAGATACCATCTATCTTTCTGCCAAATTTCATAAAGCTTTGTTAAGTCGTGAAAAAGCCACAGACAGAGTTTCTTTAACATTTATAACATTCTTCTCTATCGTTATCACTCTAGACAGAGTGGTCGTGGTCATCACTTCAGGTTTTAGTGGCAAGCTTAACAACACGCCGCCACTCTTCTCTGATGGCCGCCTTCCTCGTACATTCATGCAGTGATGAAGAGCCATTTACCGCCGCTATTATTATTTGGTCAGTCCACCTCATAGGCGACCTACCCTCAACCTTTCCCTGGACCACAAGTTGCTCAACGTTTTTTTTTTAAGACAACTCCCGCACTACAGACCAAGCTCTGTGTCGTGGGGGACTTTACAAACATACAATTAACGGACACAAATTACACCCAGACTCAGAACAACTCTTTGTGGGTCACACAAAGTTTTGCCCTGTGTGGAAATCGAACCCACATCCTCGTGCACAGCAGGCGCATACTGCGGCCACTGGTACTAGTAGTAGTTTATAACATTATTAAATAGTAATACTGCCTTTAAGATGACACGGTACGCATTGCTTATACATAAGATCGTTAGGTTAAATCACATTCTCGTTTTCTCTTAAGAAATACATATTTATGGAAAAGATCTTGTAACTTTGAACCGTAATACGTAATACAGTAATGGAACCTATTAAATTTAATGGAAAAAACATATTTTTACTTAACTTTGGTACATAACTTAAAAAGTCAAGATACCCAAATAACATAAATAAAATAACATGAAAGAGCAATAAATGTCGGTTCTTGTATCTTCAGTCCAATTACATTATAGAAATAAATGCAGAAATTTAGTTTCACGATGTTATTCGGCTCGGCTTTTAGCCTACGTAAGCAAAAGTTTGGACTAGACAGAATGCCCTCCAAAATAAATTGTTTTCTTTTTCTTGAAAAGTTTTACTTATATACAGCAGATGGTTTTTAAATATATTGTGAAATTTTCACATAGAGTACACTTATGTTTAGTACTAGGAGTCGCCCGCGACTTCGTCCGCGTGGTAATTTGGAATATTTTCCCCGATTTTGCAACATATCACACTACTGCTCCACTCCTTTCTAGCCTTCCTGGATTAATGCACTATTCAACAAAAAAAAAATTAAGTAAAGATGTTGTCTAATCTAACCAGTACTTTTTGAGATAAGCGCATTCAACCAAACAAAAAAACAAACTCTTCAGCTTTATAATATTATTTGTATATTAGTATAAATTAGTATAGTTATGTAAACAGAATTTAATAAAAAAAAAGATATATGCATCTCACAGTGTAGATGCTGCTGATAGATCAAAATTATCTACATCAACATTTTTCATAAACATTTTGTCTAAAGAGGCTTACTTATTACAGATACTAAATAATATATCAGCCACTACCATTTGGTAATACTAAGTAGATTGCCTTTTTATTACATATGGAGTATTTTCTCCTTCATTGAGTTTTACGGGTTCTTCTAAATCGACGTAAGGCCATATTAGTTTTTGATGTGCAATTTAAGTATGTGTTCTTTTACTATAATGTTGATGCGGCCTTTTAGATAGACTAGATAATTGCTTGCAGCGTAAATCTTTGTTGTAAAATATTGCAATTTATATTATAATCAGAGATCCCTGAGTGGTTAAAACTGATTTCGGATACACAGTTCATCATAAGGTGTTCAAGTTCTTTTGTAAGAAGAAGAAGAAGAAGCTGATCCTAGTCTTATTTTTATCCATAAGTAATTTCAGTCTAAAGAGCGTCTTATTTATTTATATTGATCTGCATCTATTCATGACTATCTTGTTTAAGATTTCACATCTTTTTTTTTGTTTTCATTTTTTAAATCTGAAGCGTTATTTTTTTATTATTCTGTCAACGTGTTGTTAAAAGCACCGTTATTAATTAAAAATTTTATTTATTTTATAAATTGAAATGTTTCTTATTCGTATTTATATTAAATCGTTCTCTTCATCATCATAATCTTAGCCAAAAGACGTTCAATGTTCGACATAGGCCTTGAATCCCTCTCTTAAGCTGACCTTGTTCAATGGCTGCCGTTGCTATGTCGTCTCGGTCCACCTTATCGGCTTACGCTTTGCTTCTATTTCGTGTTCGCCACTCCAACTACACTAGAACCATTCTGCTCTATAGTGCTCTTATTCTAATTGAATTTTCTTTTTAGCTATATAACTGGTTTACTCAAGGGTATGATCACGAACTAAAAATGTAGTTACGTAGAAGTACGTAAGACTTATAACACATATTCTGTAAAGACAGCGTGTGTGAAATAAATTAATTCCCTCTCGAGAGACACGAAACTTTGTTTGCTTTCTCTCTCAGTTTCAAACTTGTGCTTAACTTGCAGCTATTTTCAAAGCCCAAAGCTAACAACGCTAGTGTGCTATCACTTCATTAGAATTAAAATTTACTTCTTCATTAGTATTATGATATAGAATTATTTTAATTGTTCAGTTAATAAAGGCAGACCAACATTTGAGTAGAATTAGGTCCACAATAGATAAAACTAAAACAGGATTATCCACAGGAGCAAAAACTTGGGAGATTATTTTGGCTATACTTATATTTGGGTGCAAGTAGAATTCAGACATAAAAATAACTACTTAAACGAGTGTTTTTAAAATAATTATCTCTTTAATCAATCAATAAGCCTGTTTCAGTTTACATCTCATATAGGTCTCTCTCAATCGAGTCTTGATTAAACAAAATCATTATACTCAAATTCTGGTTTGATATTAAATTATTGTTGTTCTGAAATCTTACGTAACGTTTTTGCCTTTTCTTTTGTCTACTTGTACTACTGGTTATGTCTTGACGTTTGTAAAATACGGGCCATAGGAAACGGGTCACGCGCCTTCCTAACGACTTTCTCATTAAATGTTCTTAAGAACGCAATCATTTCTACCTGGCGCTAATCTTCACTAATTGTTGGGCAAAGAGCTTTTTTTTGAAATGACACTCGTATTTGATTGAAGATTTTTAGATTCTGTTGAGTTGTAATTAATGTTTGATAGAATACGAGGGTCGTTAGCGTAAGATATTTCTGAAGATAATAATTTTCGAGAAAACTTTTGTGCCTTGCGTTGGCTTAAAATGATTATTTACATTATTTTAGAAACTCACCAATAGATACGCCTTATTTCTCTTCAGTAGTTTCAAATCACTGTCTTATCAGAATGTGAGAGTAAGGGAATAAAGAATGCACCTGTGTTTACATATGCACTTGTGCACTATAAAATCTCCCGCGCAGATGTCAAGTTTTCGTTAACATTAAGAAATGGCTTTAGGATCAATATAATTTCAGTAAGATCGATATAGACAGGAAGGTAGGCCCAGAGTCAGATGGCAGGACGAGCTTGATGCGTACAGAAAAGACTGATCTATTTTAGCACAAGATCGGGTTGAGTGGAAAAAGGAAGGACAGTACAGGCTGAAAATGAAATAAATAAATAAGAAGATCCATATAATTTCAAGACATAAAAATTCTAGTGTCAAAAAAATCAAAGTAGAAATTAACATAATTATTAGAAAGTGAGATAATTAAGTTATTACAGACATAATTTGATACATATTCAATGTGATAATAACTGCATGCTAATATGTAATTAAGTGGATGAAGAATATATGTAATTTCTTACAATTGGCACCTTTCACGTACGTGATAATGTAGGCGACATTAAAATTGTAATTAGTAGTGATGGGACTGAATATAGTTTTATCGATAACTTTTTTTTTATTTGTTACAATATTATATTTTTGCAGAAATTCTGTTTCTAGTTCAGATTCCTAACTCATTTTGGAATGTGTTATTTTAAACGTTTCCCTATCCCAGAGTTAATCTTTGTCTCAAGATTAACTCTGGGATAGGGATTAACCTTGATTTTCACCCTAGTGTGCATGGGACTGTCAAGACTTGGTGCGATGTTGATGGCATGGTGATTTTGTTTTCAAAATAATATTTTCCTTGTCGCAAGATTATCCATAAACCAAAAATCTCAACAGTCGAGTAATGATCAAGGTATTGCAAACGTCTATAATATGCTACAGTAGCTGCTTACTATCAGGCGATCTGTATGCTTGTTTATCATCTTCTATCGTCTATACTATAGTATTAAGGTAACCTGTAAAAATAGCTGTAACTACTGTACTAATATTATAAATTTGTTTGCAATAAATACACTCAAAAACTACAGGCCCGATTTCAAAAATTCTTGCACCTAAAACTACATATATTTCCAGCGAGTATCATAGGCAACATTTTATTTTAAAAAATAGTCCCAACGAAAACTTGATTAGTGTTCACCCATGCGAAACCGGGACATGCCGCTGGTGTAAAATAAAATATACTACGTTAAAAATTAATCGTGTACATCTCGACCCGATTAATAACGAACTGATCTGCTGACTGCAGCCACGACGAGTTCTCGCCAATTAAATCAACCAATAACTTGTAAAACGTGTCCGTATTTGTGCGACTTATCGCATCGATAGCAAAATACTGACTCGATTTGTTTGGGTCGATTACTTCAATAACTTGAGTAGACGACAAGTTATAATCTGCTGAATTATCGAATACGATGTCACTTTTTTGACTGCGTGTATGGCCAAGATGGCTGCCAATGCATGTTGTGGATTCTTCTTTTCTTAATTTCATTTTTTATCTGTGGTCTTCTGTAAGGTAAGGAACTGCCTTCTGCGAGGCAAAGCAGAGCATCCTCAATGTTTAGCGGCACGGTAGCATCTCTAGGGAACCATTGGTTAAATCTCTCATACCATTTTATTTTTATACAACTTGGGTGGCCAACAAGCATAGGCCCGTCTGATGGTAAGCAGCTACTTGCGTCTTGCCAACCCATTTTTTTACACCAGGGCTTTATGATGGAAACTCAAACTGAAACCGCGCTTGAGACCTGTACTCACACACTAAGAAAAATATCTACACTGCTGTGTGTAATTATTTGGCTGTGGTCTTCTGGAAGGTGGAGGTTCTTCCCCGGTTGGGCTTCCTCGCTAGTATGGTGAAGATGTGCCTTTGTATTTTATTAAAAAATTAAAAGAAAACCACAGACAAAATATGGTATTGTAATAAATAAGCAAAAGCAACAAAGGCGACTTATCACATCATAACAGACACTTAACAAACTCAACATTTCAACTCTGAGTGTTGCCATTAATTTTTACAAGATCCCCGAAATATTTTAATTAGGGACACAAAAAGTGAGAGGATTTATTACTTCAGCAATAAATTATACACGAGAGTTAAGTATAATAACAGTAACTGAGATTATGAGAAACTTTTGGATTTAAGTATCTTTATATATCTATATAGCAATACCTACGTAAAATAAGTTAATTTGACGGGAATTTTTGGACTCGTAAAACGTTAAAATTTTTAACAAATTTCTGCATCTAATGGAAATAACACTAGGTGGTCCGACGACGTAGTAGTTTAAGTATATTTTAAGCTAATTACATAGCAAAAGTAAACATACCTACGTTTATAAATAAAGTACTATTTTGTACCCAATTCACTTAGGAACTAGGAAAATTAACGTCTATATAAGTTAGGACAATAAAACATCTATTGTGTCTACTGACCGTGAAAGGGTTAATATTACGCAGTACTTTCTTTAAAAGAAGGCTTAACGAAACGAACGAAATCAAATCTAAATTTCTTCAGCTGAGTGTGTAAACAGATCATCAAAATCGTTGTAGAGGAAAGTAGTGCTATACTTAAGTTTTACGTTATACCATTTCTTATAAAAATAACAAGATACAAAAAATATTTTCCACCTTACAACGTTGAAAATAGATGGATTATAAAAACTCCAAAGTTTTTGCGTAAATTTTCAGATTCAGGTGGAAAAAAGTATAAGAAAACATCGTGTTGAATATCGGTAGATAATTCTGAAGAAAAAGTTAGTTGAGAAATATTTGAGTTAGGTGTTAGTTTTGAAACTTGAGGGCTAATATTAAATTAGGTACTAAATTAGTTTAGAAATGTTTAAAGTTTGTTGCTTAATAAATATATTTTTATTGGATGGTAGTTTATACCTTGTTCTTAAATTCTTTATTGTATTGTATTACATAGAAACAAATACATATAAATATAACATATGGTATTTATGTTATTAAATTTAGTAAGGGATTACTGAACAAAACTAAATACCCACATAAAGACATTATAATTCAAAGCTAAAATCTAATTAAATTTATCAAAGCTAACCCGTCGGGCTTTAATGCAAAGTTTAAGACTGATTACACTGTCTAAAGCAGATGAGGTTTCTTTATAAATCTCCCACATCACTAAAGATAATAAATACAAGAGCTGTGAGCATCCTTAAGATTTACAAGGTCAATGTTCCTTCAAAAGCATAATAATGTGACCAGCTCACCAAAAACTAAACGAGTAAAATCGATATTCAAAACAGCACTTTTCCCACCTCTATTCTTACGAATCACATAATTATCTACGTCTTTGAAATCGTGTAATAAGGTTCTCCGCATCATTATTCCAATCTGTTCCATCCAGTAGATCTGATAAGATGTGGAAAAATATTCAGGCAAAATTGGAAAACCCAAAAAGGCCATTACTAGGCCCTAATGTGAGGGCATTGCAATTCTGGGGTCTGTTACTACCAAATAATTATTGGAAAAAATATTTTTATATGCTCATGCATATATTGGTAACAGTATTCACGGCAACAGAATACATAGATGTTTGGTTTGTGAAGTCAAACATGAATTTGTTGTTAAATAATTTAAAAATAACAATGTTGGCCACGGTGAGCGTTTGCAAAGTGACGACGTTTTTATACTGGCAAAAATATTGGAGAGATATTATAGAGTATGTGACAAGAGCTGACCTTTATCAACGGTTGACAAGTGACGAGAAAAAAATCCAAATCATAAACGCTTCCACCAAATACTGTAGGAAGATAACGTATCTGTATTGGTCGTTAATGTACACCACCGTTATCATAGTGATGGCGCAGCCAATCTTTAAGTATTTTTCCTCGGAGACCTATCGGGAAAACGTAAAAAATGGCACAGAATCTTACTTGCAAGTTGTAAGCTCGTGGGTGCCATTTGATAAGAATAATATGGTTGGATATTTAGCTGCGTCGGTGTACCAAAGTTATGCGGCTATTTATGGGGGTGGGTGGATCACTTCTTTTGATACTAATGCCATGGTCATCATGGTTTTCTTTAGAGCTGAACTAGAGTTGTTAAGAATAGATTGTAGAGATATATTTGGAAATGAATCAGCTCCTGTTAAAGAAGAAGTCGTGATGAAAAGATTGAAAGATTGTCATAGAAGACACGTGGAGTTATGCAAGTAAGTTATTGTTTATGTTATGAGACTATGTCAACAATGTCTTTATTTTAATTACAATGACTGATTTATCTTACAAAAACCTTAGCCTTATTTCATTATGTACTGTTCCTTGAAGTGCAAGCTCATGATTTTATTATAATGTCGTTTCTATATGACTAAGTAATGTATATACCAGACTTTTCTGACAATTAAAATAATATGAGTATTATATATATATTTAAATAAAAAAGACTACAACCAAATAACTACATTTATGATTGTGTAATTGTGTTACCGTACGTACATGTCTCTGGTGCTTATTTAAAACTCAAGTTATCTAATTTTTGGATCAGCAATAAGCAAATGATTTTCCAGGAATTGTTAGCATCCATTAGCTACGGCCATCTTTTGCAAATATTTTGACAGTAAAACCCAGTCTCTACTTTTGGCCTGACGATTCCCAGATCAAACCCGGTACCTCGAAATCGTCAGACGTATTCTACAACCACAAGACAGAGATAATTCTGAACATTTCTCAAAGCCAATATAACTTTACCCAACCTGAGACCACGTTACATTGTGCTTCGTAATACGCATTACCACTGCGGTAATCCATTTCAAAATCTTCAATTATATCTTTGTCCTAAATTTCACCATACAGGAAACCTTAAACTTGAAACAAATAAAATCGTTTGCAGTTAAGCGCGTTCAAAATCTAAATTAACCTTTCCAAAGTCAATCTAAGTTGAACAGTTAAATGGGAACGATAAATTCTTGTAACTTTGTTTACGGTTCATATTATATTAACATGAGATGGGAGATGTTTAAGAGAATAAGAGGTCGGGGTATTCTACTGATATTAATGTAATTATAAAGGCAGCTACATTTTTTTATACTACTTGGATGGCAAACAAGCATACGGCAGCAGCCATGGATGCTGGCAAATACCTGAAGTTGCTTGCATGTTGCTGACCAATTTTTTTAAGATTGAGTATCCCTGGGATTCTTTCAAAACGCATCCCTAAATGAGCTCTAGAGATCTGTACTCACACACAGGAACACAACTACACAGCTATGTGTAGTTATATGGCTGTGGTCATCTGTAAGATGAACAAATTTTGAATTTTGTTGATATTCGTCTTCTTTTTATATCGTTTAGTTAGGTAAATTTGGTGATAGAGTTATTTAGATCGCACATCATTTGAGGCTTTCTGTCGTAATCTAACGACAGTCGAGACCGACTTTTAACGTGCCCTCCAAAGCATGGAGACGCTCAGATAAAAAACCACTATGTTTGCCACTAGCAATAAGCGGTTACTGTTGTGGATTTGTTTACAAAGAGTTTTCTAGAATTCTTCTTTTTGTAATGTTGTAGTTAGAACTTGTAAGTGTTAAAACTTGCCAATTCGTTTTGTGGGTTACTAAAGCTTAAAACTACTTAAACTAAAAAAACAACTGAAATCCTTGTACATAATATATTATAGGAGTACAAGGGTAGCAAGAGCGAGGTAAAATGGGGCAGAATGGATTTTTATTCCTTAGGCAGTTTAGTTTCACAAAATACCAGTCTGCCAGTCTTCTGGACACGTTTTCAGTATACGTCGATGCGGAGGAATTTTATGACGCCTTTTAAGCAGTCATATTAAATTTCCACAAATATAATTATAAACAAGTAGATACTTTATATGTTTAGATGTTACGTATCTTTGTACCTAACCACTGATTTGATTCTAGAAATTCTTTTACTAATAGGAAGCTACATTATCCCTGAGTTTTACAGGCTACTCTTATAGTAGATGGTGGCAAAATAACTTCTACATTTTTTGCAACTTTCTACACCATAATAATATTTGTTGTTTTTTTTTCAGATTTACCCGTCTTTTTGACTCGTGTTTGTCACCAATTATGCTTCTTTACATGTTCGTCTGTTCAGTAATGCTATGTGTAACTGCTTACCAAATTACTGTAAGTATATATATATATATTTTTATACTACCAACGTGGCAAACAAGCATACGGCATACCTTATGGTAAGCAGTTACCGTAGCCTATGGACGCTTGCAATACCAGAGGTATCACTTGCGTGTTGCCAACCCATTTTTTTTTACACCAGGTTTTTAAGATGGAAGTAACCCTGTGATAGGAATATGTTTCTTTCAAAATGCATCCTTAAAAGAACGCCGGAGACCTGTACTCACACACAGGAACACAACTACACCGCTGTGTGTAGTTGTGTTCCTGTGTGTGACAGCCAAATGGCTGTGGTCTTCTGTAAGGTGGAGTTCCTTCCCCAATCGGGCTTGTTCGCTAGTATGGTACCTCTTTTAAAAATAAATTATTTATCTCCATCCATCCATCCATGGTCCATCGTCAGCCACACTTTAATTGGCTTATGGTCAAAATGGTAAAATGCGACTGCAGATCACGAGGTCAAGCCAAATATAAAACTTAAAAGATAATGAGAAGCCATCTATTCCAGAGCATATCGTACGTCTGAGTCAATTACATCCAGATCTGTATAGCCCTTATGGCATGATTGGGTACCATCCATCCAAACTTTCGCATTTATATTATTAGTATAGATTAATTTTTGTTGTAGTGTATCAGTGGTGTAACATTTTTCCTTAATTCGATATCAATCAAATTATGTCATCATCATCATCATCATCTCAGCCAAAAGACGTCCACTGCTGGACATAGGCCTCCTCCAAAGTTTTCCACAACTCTCGATCCTGAGCAGACCTTGTCCATCGGCTGCCCGCAACCTTAAATTATGTATTTTTGTATTATTACAGATTGAAACAAATCCCATGCAACGATTCCTAACAACTGAATACCTGGTGTTTGGAGTAGCGCAATTGTTTATATACTGCTGGCACAGTAACGACGTTTTGTTTGCTGTGAGTACTGGATTGTATTTGATTGTGTTGCTGAGCTATTTCTGGTTAGAATTAAATGAAACATAACCTTCTTTATAATACTTTATTGGCAAACATGCAACATACCTTCAAAGCAATTACCGTAGCCTATATAGATGGGTGACCGCATAGTGGTATTTTATCTGAGTGTCTCCGTGCTTCGAAGGGCACGTTAAAAGTCGGTCTCGACTGTTATCAGTCGTTTTATTTTTACGTTCTAATTCGAATCAGACATAAAATTTTTTCAACCTTCTGATACGGTGCTCCGAGTTAGTTCGGAGCTCCGAATCGAAAGGTAGTAAAAGTGCAAAAATGTTTCTATGTAGTTGTAATCGAGTTTGTTCTATATTCTGCAGTTTTGAATCATCAAAATTTGTACTAAAAATGTTTGCATACCTGCTAAGCTGGAAAGCAGCCCTATTTACTGGTATTAAGTGTGAAATGTGCGTTAAAAAACTCCTTTTTTAACGCACATTTCACACTTAATACCAGTAAATAGGGCTGCTTTTGCTCACAAGAATTTAAATAAAGTGACTCCTCACTTTATTTAAATTCTTGTGACTGGTTTATTGTTTTGTAGAGGACCTGCGGTTGCGGTTATTTGCTATACCAGACTATATACTTTATCTCTATGCTCAATAACATCCAGTTTCGTTTACTTGTTTTTACGTGAAAGAGTAACAAACATCCATACATCCTCACAAACTTTCACATATGTAATATTAGTAGGATGTATACTGCCAAACATTTCCGTAGGCCATAACTTCTACGTTATCAGCCCTGAGATCTTGGACTTGGTAGTCGTAGTATAGTACTGTTGATAATTAAATTAAGTGCAGCAGAATACAAATGAGAACAGTGACCTGTTGGGTGCCTTCACGGGTCACCCTACAAACAAGCTTTTCCACAAAATGGGCATGTCATATAGCCCGACATGCACGACCTGTGCTGAAGAAGAGGAGTCAATGCGGCACCTGCTATTTACGTGTCAGACGGCCTCAAAAATAATAAGCCTACTGGGACAAGCATACCCTGAAACGAAGGACTATAAACGCGTCCTCATCAAAGATGTATTATAACTCATTCAGGAGACTTTCAGAGACCAGGGCGTAGGATGAGCGGTAAGGAAAAGCATGCACAGAAGATTCGAACGGTCGAAGTGCTCTGGTGGAATGGACAGCCCCACTACAAGATAAGACTGTAGTTAATTAAATTACTTGTATGAAAAAGGTTTTTACTTTCGTGATTATTTTGTAAACAAGGATCGAATAAAGCGAGGGCTGATTCACAGCCAGTTTTGTTTTTCTTTTCATCATTTTATCCCACCCAAACGTCTCTCTACAACAAAATTGAAAACATGAAAAAATATCAAACAAAAAATAATGATAACTGGATTTTACATTTTCGCAACGAGTTTTTTAGAAAATGTTTTTCGCATGTCACCGAATGTGTATCGCTGAAGCGTATGACAACATGTAAATTGGGTATTTCTATTTCACTGGACAAAAATTACCTATATCAACAAATAGTAGCTAGATATTGAAATTGTGTTTTTAGTTTTTGACGAAATTAATTTCAATAAAGATAGCGCATACAGTCCCATGCAAACAGTATTTTTTCTGGTATAAAAATAAGCCTATGTGTTGTTCTAGATTATAATTTATTTCTGTATCAACTCCGTGCAGTAGTTATTTTTATACTACTTGGATAGAAATCAAGCATATCTGCAACTACTGTAGCCTATAGACGCTTAAAATACCAGAGGCATCACTTGAGTGCTGCCAACTCATCCTCCTACACCTGGAGTATCCCTTTGATAGGAATACGTTTCTTTCAAAATGTATCCCTAAATGAGCGCTGGAGACCCGTACTCCCTCACACACAGGAACACAACTACACCGCTTTTTGTAGTTATTTGGCTGTGGTCTTCTGTGAAGCGGAGGTCCCTCGCCACAGAATTTTGCCATCGCTCTTACACACTTAGTTAGTTTTGCAGTATGTAATTACGTGGCGGCTAAAGTGGGCCTTTTTACGTGAGTATCTTGTGGGTATTCCAAACAACTTAAGCCTGCTAGCTTTCTGCCCGAAAGCCAGCCTTAGCGGCTGCTGATTCTCGGTAATGTACTCCAAACTAGGCGTGAAAGAGTAACATTTCATTTTATTCATTCATCCTTACAATATTGCATAGAATAAAGTAATTAAACATTAAAGTTTATTTCTTTCAGAGTCAAGACGTAATGCACGGCCCTTACGAAAGTGCATGGTGGACAAAAGATACAAAATATCGTAAGGATTTGTACATACTGATAGCGCAGCTAAATAAGAACGTGGTGTTCTCTGCTGGTCCATTCACCAAGTTGACGATGGCTACCTTTTTAAGTGTGAGTTTTATGAATAAGTCTTAGTGATTATTGCCTGTCGCCTAGTACGAGTTCATTATTCGAAAGTTCCCCATTTTTGTTACCATAATTATTTTTTTACCCAAAATTTTTTCTTCTTTTTTCTTTCTTCTTTCTCAGTTTTTCTTTCTTCTTTCTTTCTTAAAAATATAACTCCTGGACTAGGGAATAAACCCTGTGTCGCGGGGCTATGTTGTAACTTATACCAAATTGTAAATATTTATACCCTGGCATTTAAAAAGAGAGGCCAGAGTTATTTGCTATTTAATTTTCTTCTCGTGGCCAAACCCTAGTCAGCGAATCGGCTGGAAGAGAAATATGCTGACATTTGTTACACGATGTTAAGTATAAGTGCATTTAAGTTTGACTTAGTTGATTACTTGTACTACAA
The DNA here is from genome assembly GCA_947095525.1 of Trisateles emortualis. Lineage (NCBI taxonomy): Eukaryota > Metazoa > Arthropoda > Insecta > Lepidoptera > Erebidae > Trisateles > Trisateles emortualis. The sequence goes on along the minus strand of OX352753.1, from coordinate 1,894,392 downwards.
AAGTTAGTTAAAATATCTTATTGAAAACTTTAAAGTTCAGATTGTCTTACTTTCCATTAGAGGCAATAGTTGCATAAGTATGGCAAGAAGCTTACTAAGAGTTTGATAACTATCAAAACTTGCATTAAACTGCTGAACATAATTCGCTTTGAATTCAATACTAAGGTATTCACCACTTTAGTTCCATGGGATATAATTGCGCTTATGTTCGCGGCTAATCGTGAGGTTCTGGGTTTGACTCTCTGGTTATTCAAAATATTTTTAGGTCTTGCCTTAGTAGTAAATAAGGAAAGAAGAGAGAAAGAAAAGCATATATTCGAATATACAAAGGATAACAGATGGTAGACATAAGATAGACAAAAATAACAATAAAACAAAAATAAAAATGACAACATTAATGTACCGAGACGCCGTGGCTGATATACCACAGTTAAGCCCTTGATGGTTTTCGTGGTATAATAACAGAATATATGGAGCAACACGATTTAAATAAATTAAATAATAATAATAGCAACCCATATATGTCCCACTGCTGGGCACGGGTCTCCTTTCCTCTATCAAGAGAAAGAGAGGGTTTAGGCCTTAATTCACACACGCTGGCCTAATGCGGGTTGGTGAATCAGACATGTCTTAAGAATTTCTTCTAAGACATGTGGGTTTCCTCACGATGTTTTCCTTCACCGTTTGCAGACGGTGATTCATTTGATTAGTACATATAAACTCTACAAAGTGAAATTCACATTGGTACTGCCCGGGATCGAACTCGCACCTCTTGCGTGCAAATCGGTTACGTTCCCACTTGGCCACCACCACTTAAATAAAAAAAAAACAACAACACAAAAAAATATCCTGTGTGATGTCAGAAAAGTTCCCAATCTCAGCTCTGTGCTGCGGCATTTTGTACTGTAGCGCTGATTTTCTAATCAGGCCTTAGTAAGATCACGGTCAGTTATATAGATAAATAAATAGATAGAAAACTTTTTAATGTACACCATACATTATGTATTATAGTAGACGATACTAGATAGAAATCTTCCTCTTTAATCACGCTAGCTGAAAACTGAATTAAAATCCGAGATTAAGACCGAATATCTAAGCATACAGACAGCAGGAGCGACTTTCTTTTATACAGTGTAAATATATTGTTATTTTTTTTCGTTTCAGATATTAAAAGGTGCCTACAGTTACTACACACTGCTTAGTCAATCACAGAGCTATAACTGAGCTTGAAACATTTATCAAAAGTAGATGTACCTAATTGTTGTACCGGTTATTTTATTTATGCATATAATTATATGATGTAGATCAATATTAGCCAAGATTTGCACGAATCAATTATGTAGCTGCTTAGCGGATGATAAAAGAAACCTAGAATTACTTAATATTAATAAACATTTGTTTCGGGTAAGCCCATATAGTGTTAGTAACAATGATCTTATAAAACTAGTGTTAGTAAAACATTATTTGTTAAAGCTAGTGTGGAGCTCCATCCAATGTTGCATTATTGGAGACTCCCATCTGTCAACAGACATTCAGGGTACCGTTAGTTCTGCCGCGTAGGCGTGCGAGGAAGGAGGCGCAACTTTTACGCATTATTGCCGAAAAACTATTAATACGTCTTTCGGCAAACATGCCTAACGCACTGCAGCGCCACGGCAGCCCCAACAACACCCTGAGCGAGTTATTGTTATACGCGCCGACGATAACTGGTCCACAGACTGCATGTATAAAATGTTTGACAGAATGTTTTAAATAATGTTATTTTAACTGCTTTTGTGCACCTCGCAAATCTGCGGGCCAGCTTGTTACAGCGCACATACAATTGATTTAATATTAATTTTAATTTAATTGAAAGAAACAGTTAGAAAATTTATTTATTTCATAAATGAAGGCATTTTTATTATATTTAACCACAATGTGCTCTAGGGAATATTTAATACTTACAGACATATATATCATCACGCCTCCCATTTTGGTAGACAGAGGCATACTTTTTTCGCTCTCATTCACTCTCATAGTCCGAAATAGAACTAATGGCTTGACGCCCTTGACGAGGCGTCATCATCATCATCTCAACCTATAAACGTCCCACTGCTGGGCACGGGTCTCCTCTAAACATTTCGAGGCGTAAATACAGCACATTTTCAAATTTATTCAACTATTGTGAATTTCTTGCCAAAATACCTAAATAGGGAATCGAACTCAAGACCATGAGATCAACCACGCAGCTAAATAGCTTACAAGAACGTTATAGTCGAACTACACAGTAGATTAAAGAAAATGTACGTATCATACATTTCTGCTTACCCACTTCGGTTAAGTTATATTGTAATGTTATGACATATATTCAAACCATTTTATTTCAAAAACAAAACCAATTGTGATTCCAATATATTTGGACACGAATAAATTTGACCTTTACGTAGGGTAGCGGGTTCTATTCCCTGCGTCTCATTATGTAAATATGGGGTTCAGGTTGTAAAGTTGTCGGATATTGTTTTTGTGTTGTCATTTTTCAGGTGCTAACAGATTTTGTAGGATTTTTTGTGAATAAAAATGAAGATTTTAGGAGGAGAAGGTTTTTAGTATATTTAAGAGAGGTAGAGCACCATACAAACAAGCAAGCCCGATTGGGGAAGGACCTCCACTTTACAAATAACTGCATTTTCACTACACGTTTGGTTCAGTAACTTATTACTGGTTACCTCACAATATACCACTGCGCAGCGTGTTATAATAATAATAATATAGATTTATTTCAAATTACAATTGGATTCATAATGGTTAGTAATACAATTTTATATTCTTATACTAGTGTTAGTAACTTACATGCTAATACAGTCAACTTGTGACATACATTTACTACAGTGCACACCTCACATAATTATTATATGTGTTGTGAACACTGCAGCAATGATTTAAAAACGGACAGTCAAGCCTGTCCGCAATCATAGACAAGATTCTGTTGCCGCTAGCCCGCACCCGCCGCAATAGGGTGCATTAGGTATACCTTTTGTGGAGTGTGGCATAAAAGCAATCCACCCTAGCCTCCGCAAACATTCCCGATGCGCTGCAGAAGCGGGGCAACCGCAACAGAACCCTGAACGCATTATTATATTGTATGCGAAGGGCGTTGTACGATTGTTGGGTATACTTCACCCACAGGCTGCTCGTGTAAAAGGATGTGCAATATGCTCTAAAGAGCGTTACTTTTACATTATTAGAGCAACGAGCAAACCTGCGAGCTATCATATTCGCTCTAACCGACAACGCCCTCCGCTCCCTCTCTAGGTCTTCATTATGGGTTCGATCCCCATACGGGACAAAAAATTGTGTGATTTAGAAATGGCTGTCCCAAGTCTGGGTGTACTTTCTGTCCGTTAATTGTACGTTTGTAAAGTCTGCCTGTTACCTAGTGTGGGAGTTGTCTTTGCGATGTAGTTGTGTCAGGCAACATCAGGTATCATTAACATGTACCATGTTGCCTGACACAGCCTTTCGTATAGGTACTTCAGGCCAAGCGTATCTTCTTTTCAAAACTGTAGCATGGAAAGCAATAATAAGATAGAAGCACTATTGAACCTTCATAGTAGAAGGGAACGGCTAGGCGTTTATGTGACATAAAATTACGATATTTACGGCCCAGCCATGATTTCGCGTGGCAGCGGCAGCGGCAGCGGCAGCGGCGAGCGGCGGTGACAAAAAATGTACTAACACCGAGCGGCGCCTCGTGGTGACAAAGAACGTTATAGTACATTTATTTTTGTTGTCACCGCTCGCCGCCACCGCTCGCCGCCACCGCTCGCCACCACCGCTAGCCGCCACCGCTCGCCGCCACCGCTCGCCACCACCGCTAGCCGCCACCGCTCGCCACCACCGCTAGCCGCCACCGCTCGCTACCACCGCTCGCCGCTGCTGCGGTATGTTCGTGACCGGGCTGATAGGTAATTATATTAAAATTCGCATGTAAGTGACAACCAGCTGCACGCTGTACAATTCTGTTCACGTAAAACATGCAAAAATACAATTTTCAATTTCCCATTCATTAAACTGAATATTAAAATGCTTCTTTAAATGAATTTAACCCAAAAGTGCCGCGAACCATAAATAATATAAAAATATTTATATTAATGGTACGTCAATCATTCATTTTTATTGTAATTACTGTTTGTTGGTCATAAAAATTCATATCATGGAGTGTTGGAGCCAAAATTAATATACGTATTTTTGGCATTCATATCATATGCCGCAATATGGGATCCATTATATCCAAATGACAGAAGCTCAGCTGTTAAATGTGTTTATTTTACATTTCGGTCTCATAAATAGGCGCTTTAATCCAGTCTGTCTATTGGACATCGGCCTCGTAAAATAGGGGACAATGCACATTTATTTGACTACATGAAGTGAATGATGAGCTGTTTAGGAGTTAAGGCACTATATTAGCTAGCAAGCCCGACTGGGGAAGGACCGCCAACTTAGGGCCTTATCATACTAGCGGATTGCAAGCGTCCTCAAAACGGAGCGGGCACGTAATGAACACGCCGCACAGCGCAGCGAATTCACAAGAGAACAAACGAGATCGCCGCGAATATTTTGTTACGTCGTTAACTCACTACAAACAAGCAACAAAAACGTAGCGTATTTGCGTTCCTTGCTGTGCACCCGCGGCATGTTCGCGGCGTATTCGCTGCTCGGCCGCCCCGCCTCGCAGCCGCTCGCATACCGCTAGTATGATAAGGCCCTTACAGCAGACCACATCTAAATAATTACACACAGTAGTGTAGTTGTGTTTCTGTGTGCACGAGAAATGGCACACTGTTGTGATGACGTCAGTACTTGGAGGCACCGGTACGAAACTCACATACTATTTAGCCGTCGCGTCATCGAGATCTGTAGCTCCAGGAACTGTTATTCATTCCGTTTGTTCAAAGTGTAGTTATATTTAAGTGCACCAATTTAATTGTATACTTAATTCAATAAACCTACATATTTATATACTGCAGTTTCTCTTTACTCGATCACCCTAATAGGTTTGTTGTATATTCATCACAAAATAAATTTGCCACAGAAAAACGTATGTGTAATTTTGACGCATATTATTGTCGACCCAACAAGTATAATATATAGAGCGTATTTTCCAGAAACAATATTCAGTTTATATTATAATTAACAATGACGAAATACAAATATTTAAGCGCAAATTATTTTCACACATCCCAAAAATGTAATAAAGGCATTACGGACACATATTTCGTAATTTGATGCTACCATAAAGTTTTATTATATTTTTTCATTGGCCCCAAAATTGTTATGTCCTGTGATTCTGAAATTTTAATTTCTGAATCGTATTTGTATTGTACTTTTAATTGAAATTCAAGTGGCGGGCACTTGACTAGGAAATTGGGAAATCGTAGGCTATCAGGCATATGGCCCGCCAGATGGTAAGCAGTTATCACAGTCAGGGGTATCACTCGCGCGTTGCCGACCCTTGAAAAAACCTTAAGACTCCTTTTTTGAAGAACCCCTTGCTATAGTCACGCGGGAAAATCTCACCAGGTAGTTCATTCCACAATCTAAACGTACGTGGTAGGAAATGCCTCTGAAACCGTATAGACTGCGTTTAGAATTCGACTGCCTTAGTGGTCCAGTGGCCGCAGTATGCGCCTGCTGTGCACGGGGTTCGATTCCCACACAGGACAAAACTTTGTGTGACCCACTAAGAGTTGTTCTGAGTCTGGGTGTAATTTGTGTCGGTTAATTGTATGTTTGTAAAGTCCCCCGCGACACAGAGCTTGTTCTCTAAAAAAAGTTTTCTTAAAAAAAAAAAAATGTACGGCACAATTTAAGTGCTAGGATGTGAGGATGAACTCCCTGTAAGTGGTGAGAAATGCATATGTTTTATGTTTATATTGGCTTTATTTGTATATTGTATCATTTCTTAATTTTTGTATTGTAAAATATGTTCCAATGTTAACTAAATTATTGTACAAATCAAGAAAGTTTAAAAGTTTGTGTTCAATATCTTTTATGTTTACAATTAATTAAATATGTTGTTGAAAACTTCGTTAATTTTCATCTATAGATACGTAAATGTTGTTCTAATTTGTAAACATGTTATTAAAGACAAACAAACAAAACAGTTTTCTAATAAGTATCTACTTAAAATATAAGATAGAACGAAAATAAATTCGACTTTTGCGAAGAATGAAAATATTTTTTCTTCAATTTCGCTTGAACGCACAGAACGCAAACATGTTTTAAGTATATTCAAATACCCCATACAAATATTTTATTTTCTACAAGAAGAACAAATTACTGACTAAAATACCGCCGCATTGGTACCAGTGGTATAAGCTTGTATTTATGTTAAAGGCACCAGCCTCTCTAGACAAGTGGCATAGACGGTAGTCAAATCGAATAGAATAGAAAGCAAATGTACAGCATTTGACATCTTCTTCTTCGTTTGGTTAGTGGCCAACCTGGTGACAGAGTTATTTAGATCGCCCAAATTTAGGCGTGATAACGACAGAGGATTTGACATAATTTTACGATATCATGTAGTCAAATTATGTCAAATCCCATACATTTACTTTCTATGCGATTTGATTCGTACTACAGTTTAAGCCACTTCTCTAGAGTGGTTGTCAAGAATCAACCTAAGATTCTTGGGTTAGCCAACCCAAGAATCTCAAATCAAGTGTCATTGAATATTTCTGTTAGAAAATATATTTCGGTCCCAGTAGCTGTGATGATTATATTTATCTGTTATTTGGTTGCTATAGTACAGGCTCTGCTTAGTTTAAGATCAGATCGTAGTGTTTGAGTCTTTCTAAGAAATTATTTTTTTTATTTCTTGACGGAAAATACAATATGATTTTATCTCAATGATATTAAAGTAAAAAAGCTATCTCTTTATGTATCATTAAGTTCCGTATTATCCATCGTATTCATATTTGAAATGTTTAAGCAAGTACGCACTGAAACATGGAAACATTAGTGAACATCATTAAGTAAGAAAGTAGCATATCTTTCTATAATATCATTGTTTTACCTGCACTGAGAATCATTCTTGGTACCGTATTGTCACAGTTTTAAACTATGTCACATCTAGCTCCAAAACACCAAACATCCAAAACTAAACAAGGGGGTTGACTGCGAAACATACTTCGCAGTTGAGCCACTTACCCGAAAACTTTCATTATCAAAAGGTACCCATAATGATGAGTTTATGGTACAAATTTTAGCATAAATTATGCAGAGTGGCATGTTATGTTAATGCTTCAAAATTTGATGAATAATCATTATGTGTTGAGCTCAGGAAAGACATTGTCTTTGTTGTGGTTCTTAAGGCGGCGTTTAATGATTGTAATCATCTTGTGTTTTGAATTTTGTAAGAGGCTTTTGGTGGTATTTATGAAGAATATGAATAAACAATTACTTTATTGCCTAAGTCTCCTATTTTGAAATTTCATTAACGATCTTTTTTAGTGATCAGTTTGCAATGTGATAAACGCCATTACTTTTCTATTCTACTTCAAATTAATAAGGGTCATCGCAATATTTGATTGCTTCCATTTTTGCCTATCAGGCTATATTTTATACGTAGTCACTTGTTCGCAAACCATGTAATCTTTGGTGTATGAGTGGTTAATAAATATTTTTGGGGTTTATTATACATACAAGCAATTTCTTCCAACTAGAAAAAAACATACATTACATTATAAAAATCTAGTATAGAAAGAAAAGCAATTGATTTCCAACATTTAATGAATGAAAAAAAAAGGAACATAAAGTAAAGGATAGGAAATTCCAAAAACAATTAACGATAAGACATTCCTACACACGAAAACACAACAATAAGAAAATGGATAAAAGAAAAGTAAAATGAACAAAATAATTTAGGTACAAAAAGTAGTAACAAAAAAAATTTAAAAAGTATCTACAGGATCTATAAAATATTCATTTTGCAAATTCAACAGAGCATTTCCAAATTATAGCTAGACTAATAAATTTAATGTAGTTATCTATCTGCTACCTTGATTAATGTAATTAGGCTGTTGGGTAATTTAAATTTATTTCGAAATTAGTTTATTACAAGCCTGGAGGTAGAATCTGTTATTGATTAAGGTTAAATAATTTCAGATATTAGGGAGAGATTAAGATTTGTTGTCATTGTATTTATTTGATGTGTAATGTTTTCAACGAATTTCTTTTGGTTCTTAGATCATTCATTATAACCAGTATAAACTCATTCATAATACTGTATTTTTAATCTAGACTTCAGTCTCAACACAAATCTATATTTGCGACGACAAAATCTATTCGAATCATTCCAACTACAAAACAATTATTAACACTACTGTAAAAGAAAACAATTACTATGAAACTCTTAGACAATCAAAGAATATTAAAAACAAACGGAGACTAAACAAATATACATAATATATATCTTTGTGAAGGCATTTTGGATGAAGAAACAATTGTATTCAATTTTGCCGTATGTTTGTTTTAGCTTGGCTTCTTGAAACTCCAGAAAAGCTCTAGAAATAGAAATATTTTATTTTTAGCATCCAAATACAGAATCATTTATTTATGGACCCATATAAAAACGCCAACTGTTGCCCGCGGCTCCGCTTGCGTGGATTCAGTTACGGTAAAAATTTTATATTATTTTAAAAATAAATAGTTGACTACCCCGTCGGTGCTGTGATTAGATCTGCCTTCTAAACTGGGGGTCGTGGATTCGATTTGCACCCAGGACAAACCTTCGTGTGAAGATCTTGATTCTTTTTTCTGTGTCTAATTGTAATTATTAATATGTACCTTTATATTTAGAACTAGTTGTCTGGTTGCCATAATACAAGCTCTGCCTAATTTTCAATCAGATATCTGTGTGTGATTTGTTCCAATTTCATTTACTTATTTATTTTCAGCATGTACTGTCCCAAAACTGGACAAAGACCTCCCTTGACTAGACAGCATTAAAATCAAGTACTTGACTGTTGAATACGAAAGAAATGATAATAAATAATTTTCCATTCACTCTTTTCTCAGTAATCCAATAACAGGGGTCGATTTCAAAAGAACACAACACCAATTAGTAATAAAATAAAAAAAGCTATGAAATAAATGCGATGAATATATTTTAATTGAATAAAGAAAGAGGCATAACGGATCGCTTATTATATTTTCTATATCACGTTATACGAAGCGACAAAATTGCGGGACCAATTAGAACGATTGGTTTTTGCATCGCTTTACTATGGGCTTTAGAATACATACGGTTAGTAAGAATCTTGAGCATAATCCAATTCCAACTTATCAGTTGTTAGTTTTGTTAGAAGGGTAAATATCCGACAGCTGGTAGGTCACAAACTGCAGACTTATATTAATCTCTGTGTCACAAACCAATACGCAGTTCTTCTCTTTTTTGCAGTTCTTCTCCGTTTAAACTTTAACTGTGCCAAAGCTTAGACTTCGTAGACGTGCTTCGTGGAATAGAAAATGTATTACTTTATTTTTTTATTTGAAGCACTATGGAATACTTAGGCGTGCTTTGTTTGGGCGTGCTAGCTAGAATGCTTCATCTAGTACCAGAGTCATTAACATTTTAACATTATTAGACAAAGACATGTTTCCTACGTTAATTTAGGGATACATATTTAACAAAACTATTTCCTATCCTAGGGATACTCCATCACAAATCCAGGTGTTAAAATTATTGGGTCGGCCACACGCAATATATCTCTGGTAGTGCAAGCGTCGCCGTCATAAAAATCCGGTGATTTGTTTTTTGCAACATGCAAGTGTTATTGTTAGCGGTTATAGGCTACGCTAACTATTTACCATAAGACAGACAGTATGCGTATTTGCCATCTTATATATAAAATTTTCGTGTCACAATGTTCGTTCCCGTACTCCTCTGAAACGGCTTGACCGATTCTCATGAAATTTTGTGAGCATATTGAGTAGGTCTAAAAATCGGCCAACATCTATTTTTCATACCCCTTAGCGATAAGGGTTGTCCACCCCCAATATTTTTTTTTTTAATTTTTTAAACAAAATTTTTTGTTTTTATTTTTTTGTGATTCAGCATAGCAAAAAATACATAGAACCCTTAATTTTCACGTCTCTACGATCAACCCCAATTTTTTAATAGCGATATTACTATTTTAGTAGTAAAACAACGTTTGCTGGGTCAGCTAATATCTATATAAATTTAAAAAATGGTCTTTAATTCCTTGGTGGTCCAGTGATCGCAGTATGCGCCTGCTGTGCACTAGGTTGTGGGTTCGATGCCACACAGGACAAAACTTTGTGTGACCCGCAAAGAGTTGTTCTGAGTCTGGGTGTAATTTGTGTCCATTAATTGTATGTTTGTAAAGTCCCCCGCGACACAGAGCTTGTTCTCTAGTGTGGGAGTTGTCTTAAAAAAAATGAAACCCCCCAAATGTATGTACGCGCATAACTTCCGATTGACAGCACCAAATTAGATCATTATTTTTCTTGTGTATGTTTTTGTCAGAACAAGGTTTGTATAGAAGAAAATCAAAAGAAAAAAAAATGGCGGTACAAAGTTTGCCGGGTCAGCTAGTTTTAATATAAAAAACACAAAGTTTTACTGGTCATTCTTTGCAGCCGTATGTATCCCACATACACCGATAGCCGCTAACGAGTTGCGAACAACAAACAAACTAACTCGGAGCTTCTGTTATAACGGAACATAATATAGTGCTTACCTCTCACAATGCCTTAGCCTTTTACACCCACAAGGCTGAGTTTTATTATTACCAGACAATGACCAGAAAGAAAATTAACGAGGTATGATTTAAAATTTGTTTAAGAATATCCTGTATAAAACGCTCGTTCTAAAATTAGATTTACACCTTACAGAATTAGAAATTTCTCTCTGCATCACCCAAAGGTTGACTGGTAGAGAATGCCTTTGGCATTAACTCCGCCTTGTACACATTTTTTGTGCAAAAGTTTTTAAATAAATAAATTAATGTATTGCAACCACTCATCTGGCTTCAGCACAATTATTTTTAGGGTTCCGTACCTCTAAAGGAAAAAACGGAATCTTTATATGATCACTTTTTTATTCGTCCGTCCGTCTGTCTGTCTGTCAAGACTCTTTTTCTCAAGAACGCGTGGAGGTATCAAGCTGAAATTTATATCAAATACTCAGATCTACAGTCCCTTAAAACTGTGAACCAGTGTGATGTGAAAATCAAACTTCTAAGCCAACCCAATCAAAAGATACAGCCGTTTATGTTGCAAATTTTCGACACTCGTAAGGCAATCAAAACCTACAGGTTACTTCCCTTATTTTGAAATTTGGTACGAAGCAACGTCTTATAGCACAGATAGAGAAAAAATTGCGAAAACCGTAAATTTTTACTTACATAATAAACTTATATACCTACAGGTTTGTACGGAATCTTCGGTGCGCGAGTACGACTTGCACTTAGCCGGTTTTTACTTTTTATACTACTTAAGTGGCAAATAAGCATACGATCAGCTGGATAGTAAGCGTGTTGCTAACTCAAAAAAAGAACACCAGGTAGAGTATTTCTGGGATGGGAAACGATTTGTTTAAAACGCATCCCTCAATGAGCATTGGAACCCTGTGCTCACACATAAGAACACTGTACCGTTGTGTATAGTTATTTGGCTAACTGTAAGGTTAAGGTCCTTTTCCAGTCAGGCTTGCTCACTAGAATGGTGCCCTACCGCTCTTAAATTTAATTACATATCTAACTTAATAATTACAAATCTCCAACTATCTCTCAACTCTTTCGTTTATCAAATGATTGCAACACCAAACTTTACGTATGTGCAAATTCTAGAATTGGATACGTTCCAGGTTTAATTAATTCCACACTAGACTTTCAAACTTTAATTGGAGAGTCGTTTATTTGACGTTAATAGTAGGTGAAAAACATAGCACTTACTCGTATAAAACGTCATTAGATTAAAGTAGTTTGTAGAGGCACCATACTAGTGCGTAACCCCAACTGGGGAAGTACCTCCACCTTAAAAAAACAAAGTCAAATAACTATACACAGCAGTGTCGTTGTTGTTCCTGTGTGTGAGTACAGGTCTTCAGCACTCAGTTAGGGCATTTCGAAAGAAAAGTTTTCCTATCCCAGGGATACTGCATCTTAAAGCCCTGATGTCACAAAATGGGTCAGCAACAGTATTACCTCTGGTATTGTAAGCGTCCATAGGTTACGGTACCTGTCTAACATCAGGCAAGCACGTAAAACCGTAGTCCTACGCCTGATCTCTCTCCGGACGTGTCGAATTTGCCGTTCCATCGGACTATGAGAGTGAGGGAATAAAGAGTGCACTTGTGTCTGCGCACACTTTTGTGCACTATAATATCTCCCGCGCAGATGGCAAGTCTCCGTTGAGATTAGCCGCCGTGACCGAAATTCGATTAGGAGGACACTAACATCAGGCAGCTTGTTTGCCACCCAAGTAGTATAAAAAACCCATGTAAAAAAATCGCAAGCAACATCATAAATCGAATATATTGTACGGTAACCACTTACATTTTGCTCAGTAGGTACGATACTGAAGTATTCAAATTCAACAACTAAAACTAGTTAGGCCTACAAATCAGTTTTACTATTCAAGTTAGTATCGGAGTAAAAGTTATAATTGGTTGCAGTAGAATATAATTTATTTTAACGATCATATTTCTAGTGGATGTATGCATAGTCTAGCTATTTTAAATACGCGGTCGTACGCATAGACACTGAGTAGATCTCTTTCATGCCTTTCTGTAGTCTAGTCATTGTGATCAGAACGATTTTGTGAAGTCTCCCGCGATATTGCCTGTTCTCTAAAGCCTGCTTTAACAAGTCGTATTGCAGGTGAACAGTGTTTTTAAGACATATACTGACTTAAAAAAACACTTTTTTAATAAAAATAAAACAACTGTAAACAATTTAATTATTTTTAGTTCCATTTTATCTTTATTTGTTTTTCTCTCAAAGCTTTCAAAAAAAAAAACTATTGCTAAAAATAATAGGTAAGGAAGAAAACTTTATTTTCTTAGATTTTTGTCGCTTAATAAAAAAAACTACGAATAATAAACACCCGGTTATCTAACTTTCAGTTAAACATTTTTCCTATCGTGCATTGGTGCAATCATTGTAAAACTATCTCACACAGCGGACTTTGATCCTTTTGAAACGCAGCATCCGTGAAAAATGAAACATTCACTGCCTATATCACTTTCAACGGTTTTATAACAATTGTACCCGTCAAATTTTGAAATATGAATTCGACTGTTAAAAAATCTAAAACTATCAATGACGTAACAAAACATAGTGAATAAATCATTTGGATAGGGAGTTACTATTTGTTATCAATTTGTAAGGTATTTACTATTAAAAAAACTAGCTGGTCCTCGTCGCCAATGGAGCAGACGTATCCTAGAGTGGAGACCACGACTCGGTAAGCGTAAGGTAGGGCGGCCCCCAGCTACGTGGACCGACGACCTAAAATAGGTCGCTGGGAAGCAGTGGATGCGGAAGGCGGAGGACCGTGTGCTATGGCGCGTGTTGGGAGAGGCCTATGTCCAGCAGTGGACTGCGATATGCTGATTGATTGATTGATTGGTTTTCGTGGTATCATCCGCACTAAATTTGTTTTTTTTTTAATACTATGTAGTTAGGTCGTAGAACTGATGGCCTTTGGAGCAAAAAAAATCTGTGTGGCAACCACGAACTGGAAGACGTAGCATGGGCAGGCCTCCAACAAAGTGGACCGACGACCTGGTAAAGGTCGCGTATAGCCAATGGATAAGGTCCAGCAGTGAACGTCTTTTGGCTGAGATGATAATAATGATGATCATGTACTTAGGTGGCAAACAAGCAAACGGCTCGCCTGATGGTAAGCAATTACCGTAGCCTACGGACGCTTGCAATACTGGTTTTAAAATGTTGTATTCCTGGGATAGGAAAACGTTTCGTAAAAATGCCTCACCGCTGTGTAGTTATTTGGCTGTGGTCTTATTTTAAATTGTAGGTCCTTCCCCAGCCGCGGTTGTTCGCTCGTGTACCACCGTATATAATTATTAAATTCTCATTCACTCTGTGGTAATGTATTTCGTATAAAGTATATAATTTTAAAGCCAATACTTTTAACAATGGTCATTATTCAACTGTAATAACGTGAATAAAGTATGCGTTATCGGAAAATACGAATATAAAGATGATTAATATAACATTAATAAAATTTATGGTTTGCTATTAATACTACCTTTATGACTTTTTCATTGTGATTTTTGCTCGATGTTTAAGGTGATTTTTTTATACTCCTTCTGCTAGTTTTAAGAAGTTACTGTAGCTTTTTTAGCTTGAAATACAAGAGGTATCACTGACGTGTTGCCAACTCAATATTTTTTTACACCAGGGCTTTAAGATAGAGTATCTATGGGATAGGATTACGTTTCTTTGAAAACGCATCTCTAAATGAGGGCTAAAGACCTGTTCCCACAGGAACACAATTACACCGCTGAGAGTAGTTATTTGGCTTTAGACCTCCAATGCTCTTTTAAGCTGTATGTTCATCACCGTAGTATTATAAAAAATAATAAAATCACTGTGCCTACAAACAAAGAACTTAATCATAGCCGAGTATCATACAGAAGATTACAACTGTACTCTATTCGTTTTATTCTTCATCAAAACCAATCGAATCGTACAAAATCACGTGTGGAATTTTCCATTAGTAGTCACCATTTTTATCTTTTGAACCCAGAGCCCATTCATTGCATACACTATCACACGGATTCTGCTTTATTGCAGTGTAACTACAAAATAGGTTTTTTTAACCGACGAAAAAAAAAAGAGAGGTTCTCAAGTCGACCCGTATATTTGTTTTTTTTTTTTTTTTTTTATGTATGACCACGCATAACTTTTTACAGGGGCGTCCGATTTCGATAATTCTTTTTTTATTCGATAGGATATACTTTGAAGTTGGTCCCATTTTAACGATATTGAGCTCTTATGATGGGATCCATGAGGAATTGAGAGAACTCCTCAAATATTATAGGCAAACATATAACGATTTTGACATTTTCTACAATAAGTCAAGCATGTTTTTGATGAAAATGGTACCATTAAACTAATCTGATAATGAACCTGGAAGGCATAAGCATCGGAACTCCATAAATAAACAATGTAATCGAATCGTACAAAATCACGTGTGGAATTTTCCATTAGTAGTCACCATTTTTATCTTTTGAACTCAGAGCCCATTCATTGCATACACTATCACACGGATTCTGCTTTATTGCAGTGTAACTACAAAATAGGTTTTTTTAACCGACGAAAAAAAAAAGAGAGGTTCTCAAGTCGACCCGTATATTTGTTTTTTTTTTTTTTTTTTTATGTATGACCACGCATAACTTTTTACAGGGGCGTCCGATTTCGATAATTCTTTTTTTATTCGATAGGATATACTTTGAAGTTGGTCCCATTTTAACGATATTGAGCTCTTATGATGGGATCCATGAGGAATTGAGAGAACTCCTCAAATATTATAGGCAAACATATAACGATTTTGACATTTTCTACAATAAGTCAAGCATGTTTTTGATGAAAATGGTACCATTAAACTAATCTGATAATGAACCTGGAAGGCATAAGCATCGGAACTCCATAAATAAACAATGTATTCGTATTAGCCGTCTTTGGGCTTATTGGAATAGTCATAAGATGCACTCTGATTATAAATTATTAGATTTTCGAAAACTCCGTATTTTCAACTAGAAATATTACCCCTAAGTTAAATAAATATGGAATAATTGATTGTTCACTCATAACATTTACATTTGTTTACCGATTTTGTTAAAATTTGCTAAACATAATGCAGTTTTAATGACACTACAACATCAAGGAGACCTTAAATTGATCTACAACCGACACGGAAGACAGTTAAAGGCACTCTTCAATAGTTTATAGCAGCTACTTAACTACTAACAAACCATCAAATAAGCAAATTATTTTTATGTACAGTGAAATGGTAATAAATAAATGTTTAGCGCCGACTTAAAATAAATTAGTTATTTTCCGTTAGTGCAGCAAAAATCAAAATCTTTGTTTGTAATCATATAACCATTATAACACCCATTGTGTTATAATGGTTTGTGTTTTGCATTGAAGCGTACAAATTTAAATCTAAATTTAAGTACTCTGATTATAATTGAAACATTCATTGCATATATTATTACAGATAAGAATAAACATATTTAATAAATATTGTAATAAATATAAAAATAATAATGGTAATTAATTCAAAATGTTCGATTATAGATTCTAATAGTAAAAACACGAGGAGGGCACGTTAAAAGTCGGTCCCGATTGTTAACAGTCGTTAGATCACGAAAGAGGCCTAAATATGGGCGATCTAAATAACTCTGTCACCAGGTTGGCCACTAACCAAACGATAATAATAATAGTAAAAAAACCTTCGCGTCGATATCTACTGAAAACGCGCCCAAGAGACTGGCAGCATTGCACGCTGAATGGCAATGCTTATTCTTTGAGCCAAATATAAGCCAGCGTTCTGGTCACGTGAAGCGTCGATTAAACGCTTCGACAGAGCTTTGAAAAGACCGCGAGCACTTGCACCCCACCCAAACGGCTCACAAACATAATCTCCGATGAGATTGCTGTATTTGCGTCGCTTGAGAGTCTCCGCAGATGCAGCAGCAGCACCAGCACCACCTGCTGTGCTTGGGAAATGGGATGGCGTGATGGCGTAGACACATGTTGCATCCCACATCAAAGGCCTACCCATCTTCCAGGGCAGTAAAGACATACCATCAGGTCTCTTACCATTGTTGTGTACACAATATACATATATACACAATTGGGTTCCCGTAAAGCAGTGGTGACAAGAGCGCGTTGGAGTATGTCATTTAGGTTAGCGTTCCGGGATATATTTTAAGAGAGGTAGGGCGCTATACTAACGAGCAAGCCCGACTGGGGTAAGACCTCCACCTTACAGAAAACCACAGGCAAATAACTACACACAGCGATGTAGTTGTGTTCCTGTGTGTGGGTACAGGTCTCCAGCGCTCATTTAGGTATGCGTTTTGGAAGAAACGTTTTCCTGTCTCAGGGATACTCCATCTTAAAGCCCTAGTGTAAAAAGATGGCTCGGCAACACACACAAGTTATACCCCTGGTAAGTATTGCAAAAGTCCATAGGGTACGGTAACTACTTAACATCAGGCGGGCCGTATGCTTGTTTGCCATCCAAGTAGTATAAAAAAATATATGCGGCCTGCACTCCTGCTGCATGACAGGCCGTGGTGTCGAAGGTTGTCGACGGCTTCACCTCAGCAACATCTATGCGGAGAAATAGAAGGAGCACCTAGACGAAGGATAAAAGTATTAAATATTAATGTCAGGATATTTTAAGCAGCTTAGTTAGCCTAAAATCAAATTGTTTTGTGGACTATAAGACGATATTTGGTTCAGTGGCATAAGTGGTTACCTCGCCGTTTACCACTACGCGGCGTGTTGTAGAAGGTCAGTCATCAAAAGTAAGAATCATAACAGGTCACTCGTCAAAAGTAGTAACTCATTAAAGGAGGTTACTCGCTAATCAGATTCGGCTGGGTAGTGTTTGAAAGGCTAAACCATATCTCCTTGTCCTAAATATCGCAGTATCTCAAGACAAAAATCTTTGACGCGTGTATGTTACCAGTGATGAACATTATACACCTGAGACGTGGTCGTTCACTAACGCTGCGCTGTGAAAAACCTTAATGCTTATGTCTACATAAGCATAAGGATTTATTTGCGCTGTATAAATCCTTATGCTGATGTAAACGTAAGCTTAATAATTATGTTTACATAAGCATAAGGATTTACACAGCGCAGCGCAGCGATCTCAGTCAAAAGATGTGCACTGGTAGACCAGTGCGCGTCTTTTGAGTGAGATCATAAGGACTTTATACCAAATTTGTTATGTATAGTTATTGATTTGTATTATATATTTTATTATTAAGTCACAAAAAATTAAAAAATAATATCTTTTTAACAAAAAATTGAACCGACGAAAAAATTACGATATGAAAAGTAAAAAATAATAAAATCTTGAGTCGGCGCCAAACTAACGAATAAGCAAATTAATCTATATCTACATATGCTCGTATAATACTTGCCCTAACTGATTAACCAAAGCAGAGCATATACATAAAGTGAGATGATGGCTTGTTTGTTTGGCGCCGACTCAAGATTTTATTATTTTTTACTTTTCATATCGTAATTTTTTCGTCGGTTCAATTTTTTGTTAAAAAGGTATTATTTTCTGTTGGTTTTGGTATTAACGAACCCAGTATATTGATTTTGTAGTACAAAACTAATGAGTGATATTCTATTTTTTTCTTTTTATACTACTTGGGTGACAAACAAGCTTACGGCCCGCCTGATGCAAAGCAGTAACAAAAAGTAAAATGCAAAACAAGCAGTAAAATGTTAAGCAGTAACCGTAGCCTATGGACGCTTGCAATACCAGAGTTATCACTTGCGTGTTGCCAACCCAATTTTTTACACTAGGCCTTTAATATAGAAGACCACAGCTAACACAGCTACACACAGCTGCGTAGTTGTGTTCCTGTGTGCGAGTACAGCCATACAGCGCTCATTTAGGGATAATAATAATAATAATAATCATTTAATTCAGGAAATTTTTACATAACCCATAGATAAATACCTTATAGTTTAACATATATATATTATAAAACTTATAACTAAACACTTTTCAATAATGTCCTCCTAACCGAATTTCGGTCACGGCGGCTAATCTCAACGGAGACTCGCCATCTGCGCGGGAGATATTATAGTGCACAAGTGTGTGCGCAAACACAAGTGCACTCTTTATTCCCTCACTCTCATAGTCCGATGGGACGGCAAATCCGACACGACCGGAGAGAGATCAGGCGTAGGACCAACGGCTTTACGTGCTTTCCGAGGCACGGAGGTGAAAACACCGCCAATTTCCAAACTCCGGGCATCTATTGTGAATTTCTTAACAGAAAAACCCAATATCGATTTTTGGCCCGACCCGGGCATCGAACCCGGGACCTCGTGATCAGCAGTCTCACACATCGACCACTGAGCCACGGAGGCAGTTCATTCCATTTAGGGATACGTTTTAAAAGAAACGTCTTCCATCCCAGGGATACTCTCCAGGGATAATCTTAAAGCCCTGGTGTAGTAAAAAAATGGGTTGGCAACACGCAAATGATACCTCTGGTATTGCAAGCGTCCATAGGCTACGGTAACAGTTTAACATCAGGCGGGCCGTATGCTTGTTTGCCACTCAAGTAGTATAAAAATAAAACAACTTGGTGTATAAGAAAGATTCATCCATCTATCGCCCCAGTCGAGCTTCTTCTATAGTATCTATTCAAAGTATCTTTCCTTATTTACCCTTTATTATTATTATTATAAGCATGTACTGCCCCAAGGCAGGGCAAAGGCCTCCCCACTCTCCTTCCACTTCTCTCTGTCTAAAGCCGCTGAGGACCAGTCTTGGTTAAATGAATCCAACTCATCCCGCCATCTTCGCCTGGGTCTACCGCGATGTCGCTTGGCATTTAGAGGCACCCACTGGGTAATGAGTTTGGGCCATTTACCCTTGTACACCAAAATTTCTACATCTTTATTCTATTACACCTCTATATATACATGTATATAATCACCATAATAATGTTATAACATAAGTACCAAATACTATTACAAAACACATAGAAACTAATTTTCTCTTGCTAAGCTGTATCTCTTAATACTGACTCGAGTTAATTCTACGTAGGCTGATGTTATTATGTAGTAATGAACCAGTCAGATTAATATAATGTGATGTCATAAATATTTAAATTAAAATATCTCGGATTTGTTTCATTTAGTTCAAGGTTGGAATTAAAAAATCATCTCATTAATTTGCCTACCAAATTTTATGATGTTCCAATTTTGAGTTACCGTTGATTGATTGGGATATGATTGTTTGGTTACATTTAGAGAAATTGCTTCGTTTACGTGTTAAAATATATTTTTTTAATACGGTACATTATACATATATAGTGCAAATAAATAACGGACGCAACCATCTAGCAAAATGCTAGGTTCTTTGACCTATAAACATTAATATATTATGATTTATTTTGATATTATTTGACTAAAATCGACTAACTATTTCCTAATAGGTGATTAAAAACATCATAATAATTCACTGCTGCATGTTGGCTTCACCTTATTCACGCAACAATGCAAGTAACAGAGTGATATAATAAGGTTATATTGTTTTCTAAGGCTATTACGTTTTTTTGTATGAATTAAAAAAAAAGGTTGATACAGCTTTTTTCGATCTTAAAGAGCTGACTGCCTTTTACTTTTGCATCTTACAGCTGCTCTGCATTTTGGTCATAGTGGTGGTACAGCATAATTTTGTAGCCACTAAACTAACAAATTACCTCTGGAGGCAAATTTTATGTCTTTAAGACCAAGCAAGGCTAATGTGGTGAATGAAATTATATCCCTAGATTCAAGGTAGTTCTAATTAAGTAGTAAAATACTCATTTAGCCAGCATTGTAAAATATTACAATTCTTTTAAGCTCCGTTGCAATATATCTACGCCGTAGCACACTGCTACGAAGTGCTACATTTATTACAACAAAAATAAATAAGTTACTTTTATGGTTCTTTATTACATAACCTTTATCTTTGATATAACTTTTGCTACAGTTAATGAGGGCTAAGGGTCCCTTCCAAGTTATACACCTGATCTGCGCAATATTAAACCTTATATAAGTCACTTAATTTATGACAGTGAAGTGCTATTATTGGACAATGTTATAAGGAAATGATTATTATATGATGGAAATATAATTGCTATTCCACTTCATGCTTCGTCCTCGAGATTAGCAATAAATTCTCATGTAGTATCGCTCTAGTACTTACCATTCCACGCCAGTTTAAGAGTATGTTAATAATTATTTTTTTGTTACGTAGAAGTAGCATGTCATCTGGCCAGTGCTCCTTGATTCATTCTATTCTTGTTTATTTATTCACAGTAGTGATAATAATTAATAAAATACTGTTTCTCTTAGCTATGCCAAATATATTTTTTTTTCATTAATATGTAAAGTGCAATGTACAGAAGTACTATGAGAAAACCCATTCATATTTTTTTTAAAAAGAACAAGGCCTCAGCATGGCAGTCTAGTTTATTTAAGCCTTTTACTTTATCCAACCCATATTCCCAGTTTACCTGGGATCGGGTCTCCCTGTACATTTGCGCCAAAGAACTCTGTTTTGAATTGTCTAAATTGTAAGGTTGGCCTGGTCCATCTCTTTCTTGATATTGTTCCACCAAGTGACGGGTGGTCTGCTTCTACCTCTGATCTGGTTTGTGACGTCGAGTATTTTCCTGACAACGTTGTTATCTTCACGTCTTTAAATATGACCATAGGCGGGCACTATGTAAGCGGTTTTTTCTTACTTGTCTAGTTTATTTAAGTAGTACAATAAAAAATACTGCGTCGTTGATCTTCGTTGGTCTGTGCTTGTTGAATGTGAGTGCTGATGACGTGATCCTGGGATTTGGGTAAAGGTCATCACAATAGATATTCGAAGTTTTTAAGAGAGGTAGGGCAGCATACTAGTGAGCGAGCCCAACTGAGGAAGGACCTCCACCTTACAGAAGACCACAGCCAAATAACTATACACAGCGGTGTAGTTGTGTTCCCGTGTGTGAGTGCAGGTCTCCAGCGCTCATTTTGGGATGCATTTTAAAATAAACGTATTCCTATCCCAGGGATACTCCCATCTTACCATCAGGCGGGCCGTATGCTTGTTTGCCACCTTGGTTGTATAAAAAAAAAAAAAATCTAAAGCCTTGGTGTAAAAAATGGGTTGGTAACACGCAAGTGATACCTCTGGTATTGCAAGCATCCATAGGCTACGGTAACTGCTTAACATCAGGCTTGCCGTATGCTTATGTGCACCAACTTATGTAGCGAATTAACAGTTTCCATCACGTTTAATTTGACAGTTACGTAGCTATCAATTAGACATCAAGCATCTATTAAAACTTAAACATTTATAATATTATTGTGTAATTTGATTCAAACATTAAGCCCTTGAATCTCCAACCTTTGATAAGGGTAGATGGTTCAATGTTCACATAGGAAACTAATTTAACTTTATCGGACCTGGGACTTTGATTTAGGCCATAACTGGCTTTTTGCTAACCGCTTTTTGATAAATAATTACAAGGGAAACGTATATAATGAAAAGAAAATGGTATAACATCAAATCAGTTGTCCCGAGAGACTATAGTTCTTCAAGATAGGAGTCAAACTCAAACTCAAAATTGATTTAAAAATTTTCAAGTAAATTAGTGGACGAAGGATCCGAGGCACGAAGTGATCTCACTTTTTTTCATTTTCACTTTTTGGTCATCCACCATATTTAAAAAAACTCGAAAATCACAATATAAAGCCTTTGGTCTTGCTACTGTTCTTTCTCCAGTCGCTTTGGATTGCCGTCCAAGGAATCGAACAGCTGTAGATTGTATATTAGTATTTTTTAACATAGTTTTAGTAGCATCCATAGTTTAAGACTATCTAAAGGTGATAGGGTGAATATTTAGATAAATAAAGGAGATAAAACAAAATCATCTCAAACTATTTTAATCATAATTTCATTACGCATCTGGTGAAAAACAAGCATTTAAATAATCTTCTCAGAAATTTAAATTTCTAAAACAGTTAACATTTTCATTAAAAGCATTTATTTCAAGTTCGCAAAAAGCAGCTGGTACGTTTTCAAGTTTAATAACTAAATACCATTTTATTTAATTATTATTGTTATCTTCTTTGAGCCTTTCGATGAGTACCTAATTTTTCTCTCAAGTAAAATTAAGACAACAAAATTTCTAGCACATCAGCATAATCAACATCGTCATTATAGTGATCCGCGTGTATGTATACATATTTTATTTAACTGCCTCGTTGACTTATTGATCTTTGAGTGTGACTATTGATGATGAGATTTCGGTTCGATGCCCAGATGGGGAAAAAGTCAAGAAATATACATAGATACCCGAAATTTGGAAGTAATATTATATTCAGTCACTGTCTAGACTGTCGTTTCCACTTATATTTAAATTCAAAGAAGCATATAAAATTAAATATTCTTAAACTATATTAGTTACTTTAACAATAAAACAGCAAAGCTATAATTTAACATTATTAAAGGAAACTTAGTGAGGAACTTAAAATAGCTTGTTTAAGTTAAACTTACCCTATAAAGATAAAGCGGTATGAAACTTGAAGCGAAGCTATGAACCCTAAGTATTATGATGAACTAGTTTAAAATCTATTTAATGTTATAGTTAAACTTTTAACTGTATATTCTGTGGAGTATTGAAGAGAGAAGAGAAGAGAGGAAGTTCGTGATAAAAGATTTCTGCTGTGCTCACAAATTTGAATGCCTTGGTGGTCCAGTGGCCGCAGTATGCGCCTGCTGTGCACGAGGTTGTGGGTTCGATTCCCACACAGAACAAAACTTTGTGTGACCCACAAAGAGTTGATCTGAATCTAGGTGTAATTTGTGTCCGTTAATTGTATGTTTGTAAAGTCCGCCGTGACACAGAGCTTGTTCTCTAGTGCAGGAGTTGTCTTTTTTGATAAAAAATAATTAATAATAATAAAATGAAAGAGCCGGTAAAGACAACGTGAGCGAATGGAAAACAATCTATAACAATTTTTAATATGGAGTTTTTATAAAGGCCATTTCTGACAACAAGCGTCTCTTACTATAATAATATAATGCCTAAGGGTAGATTTCCAAAATGGGCTGCAGACCGCAAACTGCAAAATTTTGGATAGATTGATGGATGTATGGTTGTTTGACGGTGGAACGGATCTGAATGAAATTTGGCACTGAGATAGATTTAGCATAGGCTTAATATCCCGCAGGGGTCCATAAGAGCAAAAACCAAGCCACAGCAAAAACCGAGCAAAATCTGGCTGTCAGATTGAGAATCGATATTCCGTAAGAGCCCTTTTTGACGTTTAGTCAATAGATTGTGCCGGCATCGAGCAATCACAACTGTAAGTTTGCGATCACAACTGCTAGTTTGCCATACCTGTTTTTTAGAGAATCAGCCGGCCGGACTAAATCACTGTGTCTTAGGATTATACGGGCGGGCATAGTCACGAGCAGAATTTAGTATAAGATAATCGCAAGTTTTCAAATTGATATTCAAATTCATCAGTTACAAAAATCTATCATCATTTTGATAAACAGCAGTCATCAATCTTTAAACGGTAAACGTTCGTCAAATGTAAAATATTTTGGCGCGAAGCCAGCAAAGGAATATTTTCTACTTGTAACCAACGCGAATGCTCTAAATCTGAACACTGTGATATTAAGGTCACGGTTATCCAAATTGTAGGCCAAGTTAGGATCATAACAAGGTTCAGAATTTTGTTTGAAGGATGTTTTTTGCTTAACTGTATTATTATGACTAGTTCTTTCTTAGGAGATGGAGTTCAAACGAAGTTTTTTCAAAGATATATATTCTTATGATTAGTTTTTTTTAAGAGATCAAGTTTACGAACCTAGATGCATACGAGGAAGATTGGTGGAACAAGGCAGTGGACAGACGGGGTTGAAAGTTCATGGGGGATCATTCGCTCATTAGTGGGACGATACAGTCTAGAGATATATTCTCATGATAAGTGATTTTTAGAAGATCCAGTTTACCTGACTTTTTTATACTTGCATAGATTTTTATGTTAACAATCTTCCCATATTTTGCGTTTTGAATACTCTCCGAAACCGTATATTTTGCGTTTTGAACATTTTGCGTTTTGAACGATTTGCGAAACTATACATATTGTGTACTGAACATTTTGCGTTTTGATCTTATTACGTTTTGAACTTTCTGCGTGTGATCGGCACAATTTAAAAGAAGTAGAGCACCGTACAAGCGAAAGGATTCTACAGAATCCTTAGCGAAAAAAGTTCTAACAGCGGTACAATTGTGTTACTGTTTGTAAGTACAGGTCCGTGCTTTGGAGGGCACGTTAAAAGTCGGTCCCGACTGTTAACAGTCGTTAGATCACGACAGAGGCCTAAATATGGGCGATTTGAATAACTCTGTCACCAGGTTAACCACTAACCAAACGATAAGAAGAAGAAGAAGAAGAAGAAGTACAGGTCAGACCAGCACTGAGACCTGTAATCAGACACAGAAAAAAATTCATAATTTTGTTGTATTTGGCTGTGGTCTTCTGTGGGATAGAAGTTTTCCCCAATCCGACTTGCTTGCTTATTTAATTCCCTACCTTCATATTTTACTATAATACGAAGGTAGGGAATTAATATATGAATATTATATAAAATATATGAATAATTGAAAAAAAAAAAACTTTCTTTCTTTTAAAAAAGACAACTCCCACACTAGAGAACAAACTCTGTGTCACGGGGGACATTACAAACATACAATAACAGACACAATCTGAGTCTGGGTGTAATCCAGACTCAGAACAATTCTTTGTGGGTCACACAAAGTTTTGTCCTGTGTGGAAATCGAACCTACAACCTCGTGCACAGCAGGCGCATACTGCGGCCACTGGACTACCGAGGCAGTCGAAAAATCTTGACTGCACGGTTAATTAAGTGCCTCGCCATTTACCACTGTGCGGCGTTGTGGGTTTGTGTGATTCATATATGGTTGTCCCAACTCTGGGTGTTCTTTATATCTGTTAATTGAGTTTTTGTAGAGTCCTCCGTGAAACAGAGCTTATTCCATAGGGCGGTAAAAAAAACATTTATCATTGACTGCGGTGCAGGGAGAAAAGTCCTTCAGAAAATGTTATGAACAAAGTTGAGTACTGAGAAGCCCACTGATCGATAGACCACACAACTGTGTGTATATTACACAAGGACTGCTCATTATGAGATGCTAAGTTTGAAACTATACTTTGTTCACGGTAATAAAGTTTTTTATATATGATTTTATACTTACAGGATTTGTTTACATTTCATAATGGCGGATGCCGATATCGTGTACCCGGGTCAAGCCAAAAAAATAAAAAGAGATTTTCGAAAAAGTTCTACCCTAAGGGGATAAAATAAGGAATGAACGATTGTATGAAATTCCGTCATTTTCAAAGTAACTAATAGTAATAGTAACTCATATATGTACGTCCCACTGCTGGGCACAGGTCCCCTCTCCTCTATCAAGAAAGAGAGATGGTTTAGGCCTTAATTCCCCGTGCGAAATAAGGTCTAAACCAACTCTCTTTCTTGATAGAGGAGAGATGGAGCCCGCGTAAAGTGGGCAGCCGCTAGGTGGACCATTGACGTCATATCAGGTTGCAGTGATCCACCCGTGAAGGCGGATGGTTTTAGTCGGTATGTCGGCCGCCTACCATCTATGAGCCGAACAGTCCGACATAACAGCCTCGCTACACCAGGCGGGGCGGTATGCGTAAAGCATTTCCCCTCTACAAAAAAAAGGCCTTAATTCACACACGGTGCCCTAATGCGGGTTTGTGAAGCAAAGTAACAATCATGAAATTTATAAACCTGTTTCTGGTTACAAATAAGATAACACATACCGCTAGAAGGTGAAAAGGGACTTTTTGAAATTCAATCCGTAGATGTTGATTTTTTTAAAATTTAGAATAGAAATATATTTAAACCGAACCGCTAATAAATATATCAAAATAATACACAATCTTAATTACATTTCATGTTTCAATTTACTTAGTTTCAGTACAAACATTATCGTTGCTTTTAAATCTCTATTGAGCCTAAATGAACGATTTAAACTGTTTTGTCGCTGAACAAGATTCCTATCAAATATTTGCTTTGCGTAGATTGGTTCGTTTCGAGTTTCAGTGCGTTGAGAGCAGATTTTATTGAGGGAGTAAGTGAAAGTGTCTATTGAGGAATCAAGGATTGTTGGATTAACTTTGATTAAAAAGTATGTGAAAATTTTTGAAGTGATTGTAGTTTTGGTTAAATGTGATGCTTGCAATACCTAGGGCCTTCTTAAAAAAAATTTACAGGATTTTGTGACAGAGTAACTCTTAAGATTAAGCATTGAAAATTTGGGGAACTACCATGACGTGTAAAAAAGGTGAGTTGCTAGAGCGATAAAGAGGGATGGGGCTATATAGCGTATATAGGTCCCTTCCTCTTCCTCGCTCAAACGACTAATGATTTACACGTTATGGTAAGCCATCTGTTCTCACGCACAGGAACATAACTACACTATTGTGTGTAGTTATTTGGCTGTGGTCTTTGCAAGGTTCCCAATTCGGACTTACTTACTTGTACCAACTACCTCTCCTATTAAGTTTAAAGAAAAAAATCCAATTATACTGCCTAACCAGGAAATGAACCCAGGATCTTTTAATCGGCCACAATCATAATCGCAAGCTGTTCTACAAATAGTGAATATAATTACGACGGGTATAAAGTAATCGACTTGCACGCAAGAGGTGTGAATTTGATCCCTGGTGGCAGTGCTAATGTGGATTTTGCTTTATGGAATTTATTATGTACTTATCAAATGATTTACCGTCTACTAACAGTTAAGGAAAACATAATGAGGAAATACGCATGTCAGAAAAGAAATTCTAAGGATCCACACATCCACCATACCATTTAAGCAAAACTATGTAAGCAATATGTATTTTGGTGTACAATAAAGTGTTATCTATCTATCTATCTATCCACATACCTAAATAAGCGCTGGAGACCTGTACTTACACAAGGGACCACAACTTCACCGCTGTGTGTAAGCAGTTATCAGGCTGTGGTTTTCTGTAAGGTCCATTCCTAGTCGGGCTTGCTCACTACTATGGTGCCCTACCTCTCTGCAAATTATCGACACGTATCTATTAGTTATCAAATTACACTGACCCAATGACATACTCTTTAATAGTTTCTAACAATTTCTAAGAATTATACGCCATGCTGTTGAATTCCCATTATTATTGCTAGTTTATAGGATCGATTTGTTCTGCGAAAGGAATCAAATATAGCTCTCTGATTATCTATGTAATAACATGACAAGTAAGTGCATTTTTTATTCTATTAACGTGGAAAATAGGTGTACGATCCGTTTTATGGTAAGCAGTTACCGTAGCCTATGGACGCTTGCAATATTAGGAGTATTAATGGTGCGCTGTTGATACTAAAAAAAGAACACCGGTTAAATAAAATACGTTTCTTTAAAAACGCTGCCCTGAAACTCTATGATAGGGGTATCTCTGGTATTGCAAGCGTAATAACTATTTTTCGATGATTTTTCGTAAAATAGAGGCCCTACCCTGTTAGAGTTTGCTAGATTGTATGGCGCCCTACGTCTTTTTTTCGATTTATTTTACATTTAAAAGACATAAAAAATACTATCGTGACTAAAATGTCTCGCTTTTACCTGTCAATTACCAAATAAAATATCATGATCATCACACAAAGATTAGGCGCTCATGGCCAAATGCACTCGCTGTTCGGTAAACGATCAGCGGGTTAAGCAACCAAGGGCGCGGTAACCCTATTAGATAGATAGGTGAAGGAGGTAATATATATTACTAACGAAAATCATTATAAATTTGCAATAATTGCATCATGCAACTAAATCTGTAAAGATTTCGGCATATTGATACTGTTTGCTTGAAATTGATGAAAAGTCAACTAATTGCGATAGTAGGCACCGTGCTCCTAAATGACCGCATAGTAGTGCGTCTTCGTGCTATATAGGGCAAGTTAAAATTCAATCCCAATTTGACTGCCTTGGTGGTCCAGTGGTCGCAGTATGCACCTGCTGTGCACGAGGTTGTCTTTGTTGGGTTCGATTCCCACACAGGACAAAACTTTGTGTGGCCCACAAAGAGTTGTTCTGAGTCTGGGTGTAATTTGTGTCCGTTAATTGTATGTTTGTAAAGTCCCCCGCGACACAGAGCTAGTTCTCTAGGCCGTGAGTTGTCTTTTAAAAAATTAGAAAAAAAACTCTACGTCTATTAACAGTCGTTAGATCACGACAAGACCTGTGAAAATGGGCGATCTTAATAACTGTATCCAGGTTTGTCACTAACCAAACGATAAAAAGAATCACACGAAGATTTATTTTATAACCTTCAGCTCGGCCTTCAAGGTCATTAACCGACAGGCCAATCAAAAAATACGGTAATAGGTTAGCAATCTCAGAAACCAAAAACACAAAAGCCTTCTTACTGGAAACTGTAATCAATTTTCTTTTGAAGTCTTCGCATCAATTGGATTACAATTTTCACTGATTATTACTTTCGTGGAACTAGAATTTGTATGACTGTTTTCTTGAAAGCCATTGTATCTACTCAATTGTAGTGTTACGGTAAATTGCTTGCATGATCTTTGTAATTTAAGTTAACTTATATAGACGTTAAGTTCTTAGTAAACCTATTCAAAGTTCAACTTACTATTAACTATTGTACTTAGAATTTAATGGTAGTTTTATTATTATTCTCTTCACGTAAATTGAAGAAACTGGCTGGATGTATTCATTTAGTATGTTTAAGCTACAAATTTGCCGAAGAACCGATAAGGGTTGGAGCAGACGTGTTCGTGACTGCGGTTTAGTAAACGTAGGTGGAGCAAGCAAGACAATATACATAATTTATAAATATGTATATACTTAACTAATGATTGGCCATCTGCTAACGGTGAAGGAAAACATCGTTAGGAAACCCACATGTCTTGAAATAAATTCTAAAGACATGTCTGATTCACCAACCCGCATTAGGCCAGCGTGTGTGAATTAAGGCCTAAACCCTCTTGATAGAGGATAGGAGACCCCAGCAGTAGGACATAATATATGGGTTGCTATTATATTATTATTATTACCTATTACACAGTGTATAAACTTCTATTAAAGGTTTATGATACAGCCCGCTGACAGACGGACGGATGAACAGTGGAAGCTTAGAAATAAAGGCCGTTGGCCCCTTTTGGTATAAAACTCTAAAAATGGAAGCATTTACATAGCAAGGAGAATTTTATTACACGTAACATAACTTGCTTGTTTGCCACCTTGGGTAGTATAAAAATAAACTAATGTTGGATTTTTATTGGTAAGAAAATTATCGTAATAAGAAGTTTAAATACGAGTAAATTCGTTATTAAATTATACAAAAAAAGCATTTTATTTCAAAACCAGATACTATAGCATGGGGTTCTTCAAGAAAGGAGTTATAAGGTTTTTAAAGGTTCGGCAACCCCTGGTGTTGCAAACGTCCATGGGCAAATGTCCACGGTAACTGCTTACCTTCAGGCGGGCCGTATGCTTGTTTGCCACCTTGGTAGTATAAAAAAAAAGATACCTAAAGTCCTTTCCTCATCATTCATTCACATAAAATTCATATAATTATTATCCGTAAAAGAATGTCAATCTGCATTCTTCACGATTTTTTTTCAATAATCATCATCATCATAATCATCAGCGTATCGCAATCCACTGTTGGACATAGGTCTCCCCAAGAGTACGCTACTTGACACAGTCTTTTGCTTCTCGCATTCAAATACTTTTTCTTTTTTTTTATACTACTTAGGTGGCAAACAAGAATACGGCCCGCCTGATGCTAAGCAGTTACCGTAGCCTATGGACGCCCGCACCCCATTTTTTACACCAGGACTTTAAAATGGGAGTACTCCGGAGTAGTATCCCTGGAATAGGAATACGTTGCCTTCAAAACGCATCCCTAAATCAGCGCTGGAGACCTGTACTCCCAGCCACCTTACCAAGATCGTCGCTTCATGTACTTGTAGCCTGATTAACAATATCAATGCTTATTAAAATAAATAAGAAAACCTATTGATGATGTTTGACAAAAAAATAACTATTTTATTAAGATATACTACGAACCAGCCTATCGATTTGAGATTATATCTACGAGTTTTCCAGTACCATTTGCGTTTTCACAAAATTTATTTGACTCTTATGTTTAAGAAAATAAAGTTCAATTTTGTTGATATTTATATTCTTTAGGTTTCAATGTGTCGGTTAAGGGAGTTTCCCTATCCTAAAGGGATTTTTTGAGACAGTTTATGACCGTTTAAGATATCTTTGGGAGGCTGCCTTTGGATGATGTCATCTATTCGATACAGATATTTGATAATATTTTTTTCTAATATAAAAAACATTGTTTGTACAAGATTTTTGGGTAATCTCTGCACGTTTTTATTTAGCTCAATGTTTTGGGTCTTTTAAGCGTTTATCTGTGAGGTAAGTCCGAGTGGTTGTCATATTATTAGGAGAAAAACTTTTCATTTTCATTTTGAAATGAATACGCCCTTAAGTGGAACTCTTCAATGAAATCTTTTCAAATGGAAAACCGTGAATAAATCTGCATGCCTGAGAATTTTCTATGATTTTTTGTGGTCTGTTGTGGTCTTATTATATTTTTTTGTATAAATGTATTTCAAGGGGTGAATTTGGCATTATTTTTATGTATGTGTTTTAAATATAAAATTTTATATTATGATAAATTAAACAGATTTTCCTAAAAAATCTTTTAAATTAGGCTATTTAGCAGTTATGGAGCGCCTGGTTCAAAATTCAGTACCTACAACTTTTTCCCTCTCGTTTTCATTTAAAAAGAATCTGCCATGTATATTAACTAAAATATCCAACATTTTATGTCATACATTGTGCCCTGAAATTTTATATCGCATTCTATATAAAATGAATACGGGGATCTCGCTTGTTTCTACACTATATATTATAGTGAGGGGACATGGGGGAGACGTGGACTAGTGTAGCGATGTACAACAGACACTTTATCCCAAACGCGTGATGGTATCAATGCTTAACCTATGGCTTCAGTGCGGGCTGTTTGTTGACAATTTGATACCTACGTAGAGAAACATTTTGTTATGCGCTTTAGTTATTACATTAAACAACTTCTGCATTAAGGAAACAAGCCATGTGTTGCGGGGGATTTTACAAACATACAATTATCGGACACAAATTACACCTACTCGTGACTTTATATATCTTTTTTTTTGTGTCGTGTGGGAATCGAAGGTCGAAAGTCATGCAGTAGATAATGGCGAGTGTTCATTTAGGCCACTGGACTTACCATAGCAGTCAAAATGTTATCTTTTTATCAATGTTTTCAATTTTACTACAAAATTAAAAATTTGTTTGACGTTTATGGGTTAAGATGTGATGAGATGATGAACCAAGTCATCATCTCATCACATCTTAACCCATAAACGTCCCACTGCTGGGCACGCGTCTCCTTTATGGTTTAAAGATATATCTCTATCAGGATTTAGAATCGGTATATAGAATTTCAAACAAAATATTAATATTTGCACAACTCGCCTTCAGTGGAACGCCACGCCGACAATGCAAATGTCCATAGTTTGAAACTCGGTGTTATCTTTCAGTTTCAGAAGAGATTTACGGAACAACTTCGTCCCGGCCTTTTGTTAAATATCTTTACTTATTAAAACTGTGACGAAACAAACATCTGTTAGTTTTATATTTATGTTTTGTTCTGAATAAAATACACAAAAGAGGAAAAATTTAATTATAATTTCTTCTTGAAAGTTAATCTATTGAATTATAAGAATTTACTGTATTTTTCGGTACAAACATATGAATCACAAAATTTTAAGAGAGGTAGCACCACCAACTAGCGAGCAGACCCGACTGGGGAAGGACCTCCACAGAAGACCACAGACAAATACCAAGACACACAGTGGTGTAGTTGTAGTCCTGTGTGTGACTACTGTCTCCATTTAGGGATGCGTTTTGAAAGAAACGTGTTCCTATACCAGGGTTACTTTCATCTTAAAGCCCGTGTGGAAATCGTACCCACGACTATATCATACTCGTATCTCCATCCAAAAGTTGCCTCGTGACTTTTACGAGGCAACTTTTGGATGGAACTAAAATTCCAGGTCTAATTGATTGAATATGGTATAATTATTAGTTTCAAAGAGATTCTGTTAACCTTTTGTATGTGTTTATTATTATGCTCACCATTAATAACAATAATATATACAAAAAAAACAAATAATACTTAATTAAAGAAACATCGCATATTTTCCGCCATCTAAAATCACTAAAACATTTCCTTTAACTACCACTCAACCCCAATTTCCTCAAGTAAAAAAGGCTTCCTTAAACGAAAACCAAAAACTCAGATATTACACTATGAGTACCGTGTTAACTTAATCACATCCCTGCGTCCATTCCGGTCACGTCCACCCTGTCGTCGGTCCCGGAACGGATCCCGGGATTTATATCCCGGGCAAAACCCTAGCTGCATCACATTACTATTCGTCGACTGTGTAGCTTGCATCTTTGCTGCCAAATATAATTTTGGACTACACTGCAAGAATGTTGCAAAATTGCGGCGAAAATTTCCATTTTAGGGAAAATTTTCCTTAAAAAGATTACTTGGCGCTTTTGTAGGGAAATTGGCCGCAACACTCTAATTTGGGTTTCGAAATGTTATTTGGAATTAGAAATTATTCTATTTTTGAATGCTGGAATGATGTCAATATAATTCAATAAGGTAAAGGTCACGGTTAAATGTAAAATAAGCATTTTATATTCCAAGAGCGTTGAAAATAAATCTATACTATAATATCATAAAGCTGAAGAGTTTGTTTGGTTGGTTAAACGCGCTTCTCTCAGGAATTTTCGATTAGAAAATATCTTTTTTTGTTGAATAG
The DNA here is from genome assembly GCA_947095525.1 of Trisateles emortualis. NCBI lineage: Eukaryota > Metazoa > Arthropoda > Insecta > Lepidoptera > Erebidae > Trisateles > Trisateles emortualis. The sequence goes on along the minus strand of OX352753.1, from coordinate 1,860,606 downwards.
TGCATTTATCTAGGAAGGCTATAGGCTATTAACAATGATTATGATGATAATGATTATAATATAATAATGATTAACATAATGCTACTGAAAAGTCGCCAATATATATATCGGCGCGACTACAACAGTTTGTCTACAAAAAACTAGAATAATTAAGTTTAATCATTTGATTGTTCTAAAATTACTTCATAAACCATCCGTTTGTCACTTTGTGATTATTACGATGTAAAATTAACGTTAAACAGCATGTCACTATTCCAATTTCAATACTTAACCTAAAAACTTGACAACACGTGCACTGTATAAATGCGGTCGCACTGTCGGCGTTCGAACATTCACACTCGAGCCGTCGTACAGTACGGACCTTTCTAAGATGTCATAACGCTGCCGGTTGAATAAACGAAGCTTTTTAAGAACTCATGAAGTTTTATTTCAATAAATGAGTCATCCTCATGAAGATAAGAGACGAGAAGCCGTACCGCCCACGATTCCGTGGTGTGGTATCGCCATGCCGGAAATCAGTATAACACAGCGTGAGGTCCGGCGGGAGTTGCTATCTCTTGACGTTCATAAGTCGAGTGGGCCAGACGGCATACCGGCAGTGGTGCTAAAGCAGTGTGCCCCTGAGCTTTGTCCTGTATTAACGCGTCTTTTCGGACTCTCGTACAACAGTAGGTGAGTTCCGTCTTCGTGTAAGACCGCCAATGTGCATCCGGTGCCCAAAAAGGGCGATAGATCAGACCCGTCGAATTACAGGCCTATAACTATAACCTCCCTTCTCTCGAAGGTAATGGAGCGAATTATAAACCGGCGGCTCTTGGGATACCTAGAGGATCACGAGTTAATTAGTGAACGACAGTACGGCTTTCGCCACAGGCGCTCAACGGGTGATCTTCTAGTGTATCTCACGCACCGCTGGGCTCTAGCCATCGAGAGTCAAGGTGAGGCGTTGGCGGTCAGCCTAGATATAGGTAAGGCGTTCGATCGGGTCTGGCACAGGAGTCTTCTATCGAAGCTACCATCATACGGACTCCCCGAGGGACTATGCGAATGGATTGCCAGCTTTTTACAATTTACAAACTGTCGTTGACGGTTGTTGCTCGGATCGCCTGGACATCTCGACTCTGTGCTGTCCCCGACGTTGTTTTTGCTGCATATAAATGACATGTTGTCTATCGACGACATTCATTGCTATGCAGACGACAGCACCGGGGACACATTTTACACAGGCCGCGCAAATATCCCTCGTTCCACTGTGGATGAAAGTCGCGAAAAACTTGTGTCTGAAATCAGTAGCACTCTTTCCAGAGTCTCTGATTGGGGACGACTAAATTTAGTCCAATTCAACCCCACTAAGACACAAGTTTGCGCGTTCACCGCTAAGAAAGCCCCATTTGCTATGGCTCCACGATTCCAAGACACAGCCCTTACAATATCCAAGAGCATTGGGATCCTTGGCGTCGACATCTCCAGCGACATCCAGTTCCGCCATTACTTGGAAGACAAGGCTAAGCTGGCATCTAGAAAGCTAGGTGTGCTCAACAGGGCAAAGTGGTACTTCACCGCGGGCCAAAGACTGCTGCTCTACAAAGCGCAAGTCCGGCCCCACATGGAGTACTGCTGCCACCTTTGGGCGGGAGCACCTGGATACCAGCTTGGACCGTTTGAATCCATCCAAAAACGCGCTGTGAGGATTGTTGACGATCCCAAGCTCTTATGCCGGGTGGGGTTAAATTTCATGAAAAACAATTTGGTTTCACAATAGGTAGGTCCACTGTAGACGCAGTTATATCCGTTAGGGAAACAGTCACTAGATCAGATTGTCAATATGTATTAGGTATTTTCTTAGATATATCTGGCGCCTTTGACAATGCATGGTGGCCGATGTTACTTTTGAAATTAAAAGCTCGTGGTGTGTGTAGTAATATATACTCACTTATCTATACATATTTTTCACATGGAACAGCTAAGCTTAAACTTGGCCACTATGCAGTGTCGAAGCCGCTAACAATGGGCTGTCCCCAGGGATCAGTATTAGGGCCGTATCTTTGGAATTTAGGTTTTGATGATTTCCTGACACTGCCATTACCATCTGGCTGCACTTTGACCGGTTACGCTGATGACGGTCTTTTACTTATACAATCTAACACCAGGGCTGGACTTGAGAGCTTAGCGGAAAAATGTTTGCGCCTGATCTCTGATTGGGGAGTGCGCAACCGCCTATCGTTCGCGCCTCATAAAACATTTCAGCTACTATTGAAAGGGAATTTAAAAACGCCACCTAGAATTAGATTTAATAATATTACTGTTAGAAATAAGGATTCCGTTTGTTATTTAGGTTTGATTTTAGAAAGGAACTTCACTTTTGTAGATCATATTACAACGATAGGAGAAAAATCTAAGAATAGTTTTTACGCCTTGACGAGGATATCGACGTCGACATGGGGTCTGTCTTTTAACACCTTAAAAATTATCTATGCAGCAACTTATTTGGGTTGTATGTGTTACGGTGCACCTGTGTGGGCTGATAGGGCAACCATCGGTGCCGCACGACGCAAGTTGCTTCAGAGTCAACGTCTGGCGTTGATATTTTTGTGCAAGGCGTATAGGACAGTTAGCACTGAAGCTTTACCAGTACTGGCAGGTGTTCTTCCTGTCGATCTAGAGGTACAGAGACGAGCGGCGATTTATTACACCACACGTGACAACATCAATTCCAACTTTTTAATGCCACGTGATCGCCTTAAAATCACCCGATTATTTAAAGAACAAACTGAAGTTTATAGAACCCTCATTAATGAATGGCAACAGCGATGGGATACATCAACCAAGGGACGCCACCTCTACCAGTTTTTTCCTTCCGTTACTGATCGGTTGGCAAAGACATGGCTGGAGGTTGATCACAGTGTCGCTCAGTTCCTTACAGGTCATGGTAACTTTCGGAGCAAGTTATACTCATTTAAGCTAGTTGATTCGCCGAACTGTCAATGCTCAACACCTGGCTCCGATCAGGAGCAGTCTGCTCATCACATACTCTGGGAGTGTAGTCTTTGGCATAATGATCGTACTATTATGTTGAACAGCTTACATATATCATCTGGAGCGGCTTACTATGGGGATTTAGTCTCATCTAGGGGGAATTTCCGTGCATTTAAACGTTTCTGCCATACATATTATAGCAATCAAACTTAGCTCACTTAGGTCCCGTAGTTTAAGGTCCTCCGTGGTGCTCCTTTTCATAGGTTACAAACCTATACAGATTTATTTTGTCTCCCGCTTTGCTATGGAGGGAAGTGGAAACTTTTCTTTCTAACTCCTCCTATTTACTTCTGATTAAATTCGTTGCGGGGTCCAAGACAGTAGGTTTAGTTGTCCACGGGACGCACGAGTGTCAAAACTCGGTGTATCAGTTGGTTACTCCGCTGTTAATCCTGGCTCACAGGAGTCACAGCGGTGGGCATGTGGGTGGGATTGTCCCGATCCTAAGCTCACAGGCGGTATTGATCCACTAAGTCTCAGGAGAGACTTCGCCTCCTTGTGTGTGTTCTACCGCCTGTACAATGGGCTGTGTTCTGAGGAATTGTTCGAGATGATGCCCACGGCCTCATTTTATCAACGCACCTCTCGCCACCGACAGGGAGTTCATCCTCACATCCTTGCACCTCAAACATGCCGTACAGTAAGATTCCAGAGGAATTTCTTACCACGTACGATAAGGTTGTGGAATGAGCTCCCTGCCGAGGTTTTTCCAGGAGACTATAGCATGGGGTTCTTCAAGAAAGGAGTTACAAGGTTTTTAAAGGGTCGGCAACGCGTGAGTGACACCCCTGGTGTTGCAAACGTCCATAGGCTACGGTAACTGCTTACCATCGGGCGGGCCATATGCTTGTTTGCCACCTTGGTAGTATAAAAAAAAAAAGATAACAAATAGTGACGTCATCAACGTTGACGTCACACTTTTTAAAAACACTACGGAGTTACCTCCTTCGTTATATACAAAAACATTGCTAGAATTGTTGAGAATTGTACCTATTATATCAATATTTCTCTCTCTCTCTCTGTTATGCAGTGGAAGTCTTTGGGGGAAAATAACCAATTTGTACACATGAGGTGTGAATGTGACTAACACTTTGTGGAATTTATATGTATTAACCAAATGATTGTTCATTTGCTAACGTTGAAGGAAAACATCGTGAGGAAACTCGTTTATCTTAAAACAAATGCTAAAGGTAGATCAGATCCACCAAATCTTGGATTAGCTTGTGTAAATAAAGGTCTAAAATCCTCTAACTCTCTTTATAGAATTTTCCAAAATCATAACTATTACATATGTCTTAAAAGAAATTCTAAAAGACATGTCTGATTCACCAACCCGCATTCGGCCAGCGTGTGTGAATTAAGGTCTAAACCCTCTCTCTCTTGTTAGAGGAGAGGAGACCCGTGCCCAGCAGTGGGACATATATGGGTTGCTATTATTATTATTATTTATAACTATTGCAGACCAAATCCGTATATGTGTCAAAATTCATCCAGATACGTTCAGCCGTTTAAGCGTTATTTTTTTTTTTTTAATAAACAACTCCCGCACTAGGGAACAAGCTGTGTCGCGGGGGACTTTACAAACATAGAAATTAACGGACACAAATTACACCCTGACTCAGAACAACTCTTTGTGGGTCACACAAAGTTTTGTCGTATGTGGGAATCGAACCCACAACCTCAGGCACAGCAGGCACATACTGCGGCCACTGGACCACCGAGGCAGTATAGATTTCTGATGCTCCAAACATTACTAGAATGAACTGCCTAATACAGTGGTATTTTCTATGTGAATGCACAACTGAATCTAATTAATCTAACTCCAAACACTGATTAACTAAACACTAAACAAGTACCTAATGAGCCTGATCATTTGGAACTTGACCAAATGTCGTACAGCAATCGTGTTGTACAGTAAAGTACGATCATTGTCAGTCGTGATTTATAAGTGACGACTGACATTTGTAACTGTACACTGAACAAAGAGAGGACGGGAAAGATTTGGAGTTTTGATATTTATATATTGATATGATATTTGATACCTCTTGCAGTAGGGAACCCTGTGTCGCGGGTACTTTACAAACTTGGAATATACACCCAGACTTGGATTGCATATTTTTTGTCACCACATGTCACGCAGAGGTAAATGGCCAGGTAACCACTTAATCCACTGAACCAACCCTGCAGTCAATTCATATTTAATATGAATTGACTGCCTCGGTGGTCCAGTGGCCGCAGTATGCGCCTGCTGTGCACGAGGTTGTGGGTTCGATTCCCTCACAGGATAAAACTTTGTGTGACCCACAAAGAATTGTTCTGAGTCTGGGTGTAATTTGTGTCCGTTAATTGTATGTTTGTAAAGTCCCCCGCGACACAGAGCTTGTTCTCTAGTGCGGGAGTTGTCTTTTTAAAAAAGAAAAAAAAAGAATATGTGGGTTGTGGGTTTGATTCCCACACGGGACAAAAAATTGTGTTATTCAGAAAATAGTTTTATTTATTAACTAGCTGTACCCGCGACTTCGTTCGCGTGTTCAGTATTTTACTGGAAATCGCAAAGCTACAGCTGTTATCCCTATACAAACTTTCATCGGCTTATTTTTATCTTTAGTGGTTACATTAAAAAAAACCTTTCTTTGCGGATGCCTATATCATAATAGCTATCTGAGTGTCTAGTGATTTAAAATGTGCGTTTGTTGAAAAGTCAGTCACGTTTTTCTTTTAAACATTTGGATTCTGCAATTAATAAACTTCATGAAGAAATATTCCTTGTTTGTATGATTGTTCTGCTCTTCAAATTGTCTTAGCGCAAACGTGAATAACCTTAATTGGCCCATCGCCTAGCCTAGCTAATAGTTTGAATTTATGTATTGTTATGTATTATCTGTGCCATACCCTGTAGAAATCTCTACATCTATTACATTTCGTTTTAAATTGGTCACTTCTAACCTGATAGGTACTGTTACACAGTTTATGTGGGCTAAAAATTTATTAAATTCTTAAAGGGCATAATGGTCCGTCGTAGTGCTCAAGGATTTCAGAAATTGAACTTTCCTTTTAATCCATTGTTCTTATAATACAGTTATACTACTTTACATAAGCTTTCGGAAGAAAACGGAATGAAAAACCAGTAAGTTGAACCCTATTTAATATTGTCGACCATATTAGTGAGAGTTCAACGTAAATTCGGTATATAGGTATCTGTTAATTATTATCTTTATCTCTGAAACTATGCATTTTTTACTTTGTACATTGCTTAATTACGAAGTTTCCGTGCCTATATCCGGCTGTATCATAATATTAGTTCAATTGTAACATTTTAATTTGCTCATTGAATGTGATTAGTTACTGTCATTTAATTACCATAATTGATATACATTATGTCTGATCTCCATCGGAAAAATATTTATCATTGAGAAGTTGGCTATCTGCAGTATTCTTTATTAGTTTCACTAACGAATTGATGCTTCCTGAATGCATTTGTTTGATTCATTGCAGTATGCCTATAGTAATTGAGGAGGTTACTCACTTCCCTACGGAACCCATCATCAGAACTGGATTTTTTAAAAACTGAGAACAATATGAAAGATTATCCATCCAATTACAAAAAGATTTTTAAGATATTTTTTAAAGAGAGGGAAGGACCTCCACTTTACAGAAGACCACAGCCAAATAACTACACACAGCGGTGTAGTTGTGTTCCTGTGTGTGAGTATAGGTCTCCAACGCTCACTTAGGGATTCGTTTTGAAAGAAACGTATTTCTCTCCCAGGGATACTCCCATCTAAGCCCTGGTGTAAAAAACGGATTGGTATCACGCAAGTGATACCTTTGGTATTGCAAGCGTCTGTAGGCTACGGTAACTGCTTAACGTCAGGTGGGTCATATGCTTGTTTGCCACAAAAGTAGTTCCATCTTAGCCATAAGACGTCCACTGCTCGACATAGGCCTCCCGCAAGGTTTTCCGCTTCATTCGGTCCTGAGCTGACCTTGTCCATCGGTTGCCCGCGTTTACCAGGTCGTCGGTCCATCTTGTTGGAGGCCTGCCCACCTTGCGTCTTCCAGTTCGTGGTCGCCACTCTAGAACTTTTCTGCCCCAACGGCCATCGGTTCTGTGAGCTATATGCCCTGCCCATTGTCACTTAATTGAGGCAATTTTTCGAGCTATGTCGGTCACTTAAAAAGAAAATATTTCAAATCGGCTCTTAAATTACGATGTTCAGGAATAAAAAAAACAATGCAATGGAACCTCATCTTTAAAAATTCATTTAAAAATATATATCAGTTAAGTATGCCGATGAGACAGAGGCCGATCATGTTTTTCGCTGTAAGTGATTTTTTTGGTCGAAGATAGACACTTAGTATCGCAGAGTTTTTTAGATCTATTTGCAAATAACATTGCCTCCAACGGCAGGATTTTTCCGACTCGCTCAACTATCATCGTAATATTTCAGCCAATTCACGCTCGTAAAACTATAATGAAAGAATCACGCCGTCTACTGGTGAAAATCGTATGAAATTTTGTTTGGTAGTTATTGAGTTTGTCGTGACCAGATAGACAGATTCGGTGAAGTGTTTTCTTTTCTGTGCTGCTTTCCTGATTACCTAAATTAAGGTATTGTTAAATGTTAACGCCTACACAAAATGAAATAGCATTCATTTCATAGTAATATTTTATAGTTTGTGTTTAAGTTTTATTAGGCGTTTAATTTAGTCAGTGATTGTCTTAGGTCTTGGCATGATTAACGCATTTTATTCGTACCTATAGTATATTTATATAGTTTTAGTTTTATCAAAGACGATTTTAGCTGCAACAAACAGATAGACAGAGAGATAACACTGTTAAAATTGTATTTCTGTTGTAAGTGCTATGTAAACAGCCACATGAATTTAATAGAAAGCTGTTATTTTGATATTACAAACAGACACTTCCATTTTATTAATGTGTGTATAGATGTATAGCTGATATGTGTTTATGACTTCGTTTGCGTGGACTTCAGGGATTAAAACATAGAGTTTCCTGGAGATGCTAAACGGAAAATTGTTTGGAATCAAAAGAACCCGGGGCATAAAAGATTATCACCTGCACCGCATCCTGTTATAATGTCTGCTTCTATTACATTTCGTTGTAAAATGGTCACTTTTAACCTAGTACCGTTAACACGTGAAGTACCAGTCAGCTGATCTCTATTTAATATGGTCGCCGATATTGATGAGAGTTCAACTTAAATTGGTGATTGCTATATCTCCGAAACCTCGAATAATTTTTAAAATTTATTTTCATATAAACTTCAAACGTGGTTTTACAAACTACATTTTAAAAAGTTTTAGCTAAATAAATCGAAGCGTGTTTCTTGTATAGCACGTGTGTTATTAAAGTGACCATAACTTTTTTATTTGTGAACCGATTGGAATAAAATAAAGCCTATATGTTATGGGAAGGTTGCCACAATATATAAGTGAAAACCGCATTCAAATCGGTTGCGTGGTTGCTGAGTTTATCGCGCACAAACGCGGCCACAAACAGACAAACAGACATACAGACAAACAGACAAACAGACACACAGACAAAAATTCTAAAAACCACATTTTTGGCCTTAATAACATAAATACAACGTATATAAATTGTTTTTTCAAAAAAAAATTCAATGTACAGACGCGACTTGGTTACGATTTTATTATATGTATAGATTAGTGGTGTTTACACCTTAGTGCCTTGGAAAGCACGTAAAGTCGTCGGTCCCACACCTGATCTATCTCTGGTCATGTCGAATTGCCGTCCCATTGGACTTTGAAAGAAATGGAATAAAAGGTACACTTGTGTTTGCGCACGCACTTGTGCACTATACTCCGCGCAAATGGTAGTCTCCGTTGAGATTAGCCTAGTTAGGAGGACTTTTATTGCTAATTTATCTTATTTTCATGATAAAATATGTTATATAGAGAGAAAGAGAGAGAGAGAGAGACAAATATAATTCTATAAACCACTTTTCCATAACTGAACATAACTTGGTACAGCGATGTATAATTTAATAGACACTTATACATTTCCTATATTCGAAAACTCATAAAATTTTATTTCTATGGGTTACCCTTTTATTGGCGAAATAAGGCCAAAGAGGGTTTTAGAGTAATATTCTTAAATAAATATAAGATTTTAGGAGACAGATATAGATTTTGTGGTATTATACGAAACAAAAAATAAACAGAATTCGTTTATCTTTATTATTTGAAAAGATTTTTGTCATTGGGTTTAATAAAAATAGAATTTTAACTTAAACTGTCTCAGCGGCTCAAAAGTCGATGTATGTGACTGCCAATCACGAGGTCTCGGGTTCGGTTCTCGAGTCTCCCCGTGCCTTGGAAAGCACGTAAAGCCGTTGGTTCTACACTTCTCTCCGGTTGTGTCAGATTGTCGTCCCATCAGACTATAAGAGTGAGGTATTATAGAGAGCACTTGTGTTTGACCACACACTTGTGCACTATAACATCCCCCGCGTAGATGGGTAGTCTTCGTAGAGGTTGGCCGCCATGACCGAAATTCGGTGACGACACAAACAATATAAGAAACGCGAAAATTTGGATAGATGGATATTTGTTTTTGACACAAAAATAAATCGAAACTTGACAATGCTACAAGATTATTCAAAAGAAAGAAGTCCTAAGCAATAGCTAGTTATTATATATAACACTAGACGTGAAGACACGGCATTATATTATTGTACAAATGTAATGTATGGGATTGGATTTGGCAACGTCATAGATGGTTTGATAGGAAAACGTTCCACTCAAAAAGAATCCCTAAATGAACGCTCGAGACCAGTTCCTTTGGACAAGTGGTATAAATGGTAGTCGATTCGAATAGAATAGAAAGGAAATAGTAATATATGAGATTTACACTAAATTTACGATGTAATGTCGTCCCCTACATTTGCTTTCTATTCTCTTCGACTACCGTATAGTATAGTTATTTGGCTGTGGTCTTCTAAGGTGGATATCTAGAAAGCTACGTATGTATATTACGATTTCTTTATCAATATTATCTGAATAAGAATATTCAATTAGGATATATCTCCTAAATCCTCATAAATTACTCACAAAGTTCTAACATAAAAAATAGCGTATAAAATGCTGAGATGAATACGTATATGTTTCCACCCTCTTTCTTTGAAGCTCATTTCGTAATGAAGCAGTGGAGATCCGAAAGATAAAAGATAGCACTTTACTTTAGTGTTTTAGAGATGCTGGATGCAATCCCGATACAAATGATACGTTGCACTTAGGAGTAAAATCTTGTGTTATTTTATGTGTCTCAAAAGGATGTCTGTGGTTATTTTGCTAAAAAGGTTGCATATGATGTTTCGATTTTTCTTAAACAACTGCTTCAATAATAATAATTTTTACAAAAAAAAACCGACTTCAGTACGGCAAGTTGTAAAATTTTCAGATATTTGTTTGTTACAATCGAATAAAATCGACTGAGCGTCGGGCTGAACACAGGTCAAGTAGGTATTAAAAGCAATATTTAATCTGTGCAATCCGCGCTCAATTCATTCACGTCATTATTTCTTATTAATAGTTGCTTAGCAACAATAACCGAAACTTATCTAATCGCCATCAGTAAAATACTTATTATTGAAAAGTTCAGATGGCCATCTGTGGTCTTCTTCATCAGTTTTACTTCACCAAATTACTATTTCTGAATGCAAATGATTGATTAGTTGTTAAAAATATTGAAATTGCTATATGTGTGCCTATAACTTTTGAGGAGTTCCCTCAATTCCTCATGGATCCCATCATCGGACTTTCTTTTGATGATAATGGGACCAAACTGGAAGTATGTCCAGTCAGACAAAAAAAGATTTTTTCAAATCGTTCCATAAATGACGGAGTTATGCGGTAACTAACATTAAAAAAAAAAAAAAAAAATACACCCGAATTGATAACCTCCTCTTTTTGAAGTCGGTTAAAAACGCAATAGGTACTGCGTTACGGGTCCGAGTACACCCAGACTTGGGACAATCATTTAAAGATCACATAAATGTTTGCCCCGTGTGGGACAAACATTTATGTGATCTATATTGAAGATATAGTGATAGATTTATTTATAGCAGCTATTTTCTTTTACATCCATGAACCTTCGACTGACAATAACAAACACAACAAAAAAGAATTACCGAATTTGGTCCAGCCGTTCACGCGTGATGCCGTGACAAAGGGAAATAGGGATTCATTTTTATATATAAGAAGATCTAACCCTCAAATAATAAAAGCTACTAGTGGCACGTCCCAGATTTGTTTAGTTTGTTTTATGGGTCCATTTTTTTTTTTTTGTAAATAAAATATCTATAGCCTTTTTTACTCGCTGATAATGTAGTTTTTATAGGTGATTTTTTCTAAATTTGTTCAGTAGTTTTTGAGTGCATAGCAAAAAAAAAATTCAAATCTTTATCCTTATAATACTAGTACCTATAAAATTGTAATGTTTTTATTTCGTGAACGAATAACACACTTCTATTATAAAGAAAAGAAAAGAGAAGAATTACAAACTTTTTGAGAGTTTTTTTTTAGTGCAACCAGAGGATTAGAAGAGGAGACGCACAAAAATCCAGAAACAGTATTTGCAAATTGATTTGTTGTCTATCTTTCAACATTTCGTCGTCGTACCTGTTTTTATTTTCCCTCGGGAATGATTTAGGGATCGGTTTATTGGCGACCACTACGCTGAGCGGACTTAATGTGACTTTTCAAGGGAAGTGATTATTTTATTACATTTGGAAACGGAAAAAGGATGATTGACATTTACGTGAAGGATTGACTAAATGTAAAATTTTGTGTAGACATATTTTGTGTACACAAAATTTTACATTTGAATTACGGCCTAAACCCTCTCTCTCTTAATAGATGAGAGAAGACCTATGCCCAGCAGTGGGACATAATATGGGTTGGTATTATTATGTGCATAAAAAAAATATTTTGATTTGTTCTATGTTACAGATAGTTCTCCAGTGCGAAGGTAGTTTTTTAAAAATAATGATAAAGATTATATTTTATCGAAAAGACTATGTTCCTTAAACTTCCTTCACAAAGTGCAACAAGATTCGAGTCAATCATTTCTGGATTACACAATTAATTATCCCGTGTGGGGTTCTAACCCTAAAATAATATAAGCTACTAGCGGCACGTCCTAGATTTGTACGGGTAGACATTTATTGTATAAAATAAAATAAATTAAATGGTAATCACATATCTGGCGATTGAAAAGAGTGGCCTGAGTTTCGTTCCGGTTCTTTCCTTGGGCTCTACCCCTGTCTGTTCAGTCAGCGAATCCGGTAGTAGGCAAATTAGCTGATGTCTCATTTGGCATTTTTCATTAACCTGCACAACGTGTCACAGTGTGATCTATATGAATAAATTATTTTGTTTTTTTTTTAGTTTTTACACTTGCTGCACAGATAGTTCTCCAGTACGAAGGATATTTTTTTTAAATTTAAAATAAAGATAAAGTTAATATTTTATCGAAAAGACTATAATAATAATAATAATCATTTATTCACAAGTAACTTAGACTCATAGGTACATTCAATATAATAACAACTCTTCTGGCAGCAGCCAAGTCTCTTGTAGTGCTATTAAGACACACTCGTCACATAAGCGCTGTATATCGCTAATAGCACTCTTCACATTTTTACAGTTGTAACTTGCAAATTTGTAGGTTGTATTATCCATGGGGACAAGGTAATGGGCCGATGGCAGCGGGCTCTTTGCCCTCTCGACGATACTTATAGTGTACAAACCTTCTAAAGATAATTCCTTCAGGCCATATTTTTTCATCTAAAAACATCGATAACTTAGATTCAGACACAAAGAATTTGTAGGCTTTGTGATCTAACACCTTTTTTGTGTTCACCTTTTCTAAAAACACACGCTCCTTTGTTTTCATATTTATATAATCTACAATGTCAGACTCCAATGTATCATTATGCACATTCGTTATAAAAATTGGTATTTTCTTATTAGCAGCTATGTTACTATGTTCCTTAAAATTACTTTCATTCGATTCATACGATTGACTCGAATGATGATCAACTCTGTGTTATTGTTTTATTACGAGATCAGCACATAAATGTTTGTTCGTAAAAATATATTTTATTGCATCCTGATATAAAAGGACTTCGGTAGCTATTTATATACATTTTACTACATATTTCATGTTTTTATTACAATAGATTTTTTGTGGTCGTTATTATCGTTCCTTATTGGCCAAGTTTGATGGCAGATTTATTTTGAAGACTTTTATTGAAGTTATTCTTTTTTAGAAATAAAGATATGCTACTAAAGAATGCGTTAACGTATTTTGATATTTACGTGAATATAATTAAATTTGATTATGAAATAATGTTGTTTTTTTTAAAACTTGTGCCAGGGTTTTTTGCTTTTGACGACCCAAGGATAGGAAAACGTTTTTTAACAAAACGCATCAAACTCAAACTCAAAATTAATTTTGGTTACAAAGTAACACTTATGAAGGTCATAAATTATAAATAAGCCAGAAAGACAATATCAGGTTATTTACCTACGGCTAGTTCGCTGAGGTGGAGCCATGAGAAGAACTAGCAAGAAACTCAGGCCACTCTTTTTAATCGCTATATAGTTACAATCTTTTGTAAAATACAATTATGGTAGCATGCAAGCACATTCAGTCGAAACACGATACTTCTTTATTACCGTGTGAAATTAAAAAATAGTATGGTGTACAGTCTGCTTCAGTTTTTTTTTTATACTACCAAGGTGACGAACAAGCATACGGCCCGCCTGATGGTAAGCAGTTACCGTAGCCACATTATTTTCCATGCACTGAATCGCGACTAAATCACAGTTTGTAGTTACCTATTTGTGGTCTTCTGTTATTATTACTTCTAAAGTAGAGTTTTCTCGCTTGTATGGTGCTCTTAGAATACCACAAAGGGAAATTCCCACCGGTACTGCTAGCGGGATTCCGGATTCAAACTCACACCTCGTATTAGTAAAGAGGCTGCGAAACAATTGGTTGCTATATACTTCTCCAAGTCACACCAATTTAAGGAAAAATAGTTTTCTGCCTAAGTATTCACCAAATTTGATAATGACATTCGCATTGATCTATTTACTAGGTACTAGGAATACCTGTGCTAAATCCTATTTAACCAACAACTTTGTCGATAATGTATCTAAAGTTTGACATATTGTAACTTACACTTAAATTTAAGTTCTAATTTTATATAACGTGCCTACCCACATTAGTCTATAATCGTTTTTAATTTTGTAAAGCGTTTTTCGTCAAGTTGTGGAAGCTTGTTATTGACGTTTTTTGATATACGAGTATTTGTTTTGAAGCTGTAAGCTCCCATAATAAAATAAAATAAAATTACAAGGTTATTCTTCATGCGGCATCATTGTGTAAATTTTGAAAACTAAAATGAACACTGGTATTATAATAACCGAACAGCCGATAAAATAAGGCTTTCTTAACTTAAATCTCAATACAAAAATGGTAGCGTAACGTTCGATAGGTTTAATCATCTATCTGTCTATCTCTGGGTTGACGTGCACAAATGAAAAATTTTGCTGTCAGCGGCTTCCGACAAAAAATAATATGTAGGAAACTCTTGTAATATTTTTGTTGAGTGAAAAATATTGACGTCTCTTAGGACTGACGAAAGAGGTAATATGAAAATTGTACATAAATTGTCAAATTCTTGTTTCGTCTGTTACTCGTTTTCATTGGAATCATCTACACAGTTAAAATTATTTATTTAATAAATTAATAGAAACTGCACGATTGATTCAGTGGCTTAAGATACTAATGTGCAGCGTGTTGTGTGTTCGATTCTCACACGGACCAAATTGTGTGATCCATAAATGATTATTCCGAGTCTGGGTGTACTTTGTGTCCGTTGTTAACGAATCTATACTTAATATTATAAGGCTGAAGAGTTTGTTTGTTTGTTTGGTTGAACGCGCTAATCTCAGAAAGTACTGGTTCGATTAGAAAAAATCTTTTTTTTTAATAGTGCATTTATCCAGGAAGGCTATAGGTTATATAGCATCACGCTATGATCAATAGAAGCGGAGCAGTAGTGAGATATGTTGCAAAATCGGGGAAAATATTCTAAATTGCCACGCGGACGAAGTCGCGGGCGACCCCTAGTAAATAATATATTGCGCGGTGTGTTGTGGGTTCGATCCTCGTACGGGACGAAATCAAACGCGTGTATTTTATGTCCCTTAATTGTATGTTTGTAAAGTCCCGGGATTGTCTAGCACGGGAGTTGTCTTTTTAAGAAAAAAATGTAGGTACCCTTGTTTACAAAAGAAAGACAATTAAACGTACGCTAGAACCATAAGATTAGAGTAAAGTTAGTTCATGTTAATAAAATAAAAACAAAAATATCGTGGATACACACCGCTATACACTGGATTATGGCGCGCGTCGCCTAGAGTTTGAATTTTCAACGGATTTTTAAATGCAAATTTTAATCAGAATCTCGCTACCTGAAGATGATTAAGTTTGTGATGTTAGGTTTTAATTTGAAATGTATACAGAATATTATGATGGGAAAAGTTTGTTTGTGATTTGCCATATTTATATAATAATCTTTAAGGTTATTGTGGTTGTTTAAAATATTAATAAGGACTGAATGCTGTGGAAGTCCTTAAGAGAGACCTATGTCCAGCATTGAACGCGTTTCGGCTCAAAATAGAATTATTAAAAACTAGCTGTTGCCCGCGGCTCCGTCCGCGTTGATGTCGGTTATCGCTGTAAAATGTAGCCTATGTGTTATTTCAGACCATAATCTATATCTGTGCCAAATTTCATCTAGATCCGTTCAGTAGTTTTTACGTCAAAGAGTAACAAACATTCATCCATCCATCCATTCTTACAAACTTTCGCATTTATAATATTAGTAAGGATAGGAAATTATGTTTATAATTTTTACTTTTAATCATTTTCTTGGCGTTTTTATTTTTTAATTGTTAAGCAGTTTATTAAAAAGAAAACATTTCTTTCATTGTTTCCTGTTCATGATCACCATTTTTTCCGAATACGTTTCGTCAGCTATCGGATCTGGTATTGTAGGAGGCAAGCCTATTGCCCTACACCAGGCATTATATCGTAAACTTATGTCAAAACCCATAGTTTTGCTTTCTATTCTATTCGATTAAACTACTGTATACTGCCAGTTCTCTAAAAGCCTGGTAGGTCACTAACCAATAAAAAAATATATATTGAAATAAAATTATTCTAAACTAGCGGCCCCCTCCGACTTCGTCCGGGTTGAACTATTTTCAGCGCAACTTTTATTTTTTTTACATAAAAACCTTCTCCTGACAATAAAAAACACAACAAAAAAAGAATTACTGAAATCGGTCCAGCCGTTCACGCGTGATGCCGTGACCAAGGGAAATTCATTTTTATATATAATGATTAAATAAATAAAATTAACTGTAATTTTGCGACTTGAATAACAAAATGGCTTAAAGCTACAGTGACATAGAAATATTATTTGCAAATTAATTATATTAATTTATTACAAGGCTTGAAACGGTCAAGGAAAGTATTACAAGGAAATCCTTCCCCATGCTGATAATAGACAGGGATGCGGTAATTAATTTGCGGGGGTGATAAAATGTTTTCGGTTGTGGAATAGACCATGGAGAAAATTAACGCGGAAAAACTGTGTCATTTCCCTTGCTCGCCCTTCGAAATTGTATACAAGGGATTCTTAGAATTGTATACAAAGATAAACAACTATAATAATAATAATATTGAACGAGAAAGCGAAGTTCTCCGAGATTCCGACTGCCTTGGTGGTCCAGTGTTCGCAGTATGCGCCTGCTGTGCACGAGGTTGTGGGTTCGATTCCTACACAGGACAAAACTTTGTGTGACCCACAAAGAGTTGTTCTGAGTCTGGGTGTAATTTGTGTCCGTTAATTGTATGTTTGTAAAGTCCCCCGCGACACAGAGCTTGTTCTCTAGTGCGGGAGTTGTCTTTTTTAAAGAATTAAAGAAAAAGGATGTATGTATAAATGTTTATTCGATTATAACTTCAGTATCGGAAAGTCGTTATGGAATTTAATAGGTGATTTTTTTTCTATAGTAATTTTTGCAACAACTACACGGCGGTTTGTGTTAAACACAACTGGACTTTTTAGGTAGTTTTTTTTTTATAAAAAGTCAACTCCAGCACTAGAGAACAAGCTCTGTGTCGCGGGGGACTTTACAAACATACAATTAACGGACACAATTTACACTCAGACTCAGAACAACACTTTGTGGGTCACACAAAGTTTTGTCCTGTGTGGGAATCGAAGCCACAACCTCGTGCACAGCAGGCGCATACTGCGGCCACTGGACCACCGAGCCAGTCAAGGTTCACCGAGGCAGTAAAGTTAGGTAAGGGTAGGCTCCAATAAACATTCCACCAATTTTAATGTTTGCCAGTTTAGTTAAATCTGCCTGTCAGAAAGCAGACAGTATCTTTTGAGACTATGGTGTCTCAAATTGAATTTATTTTTAAGTCCCGACATCAGCTAAATTGAACTTGATGTGAGTTCAAGGCAAACCACTAGTTATTAATTATTATAATAATGTTGGGACAATACACACACATACAAAACTAAATATATTTTCTATAAGTTCTCGAGCTCCAATTATGTAGATACACACATATACAACAGCAATTGGAATATACAAAGCTAGGTTTCGTTTGATCAGTTACTATGTACGTCATAAACGAGCTGCCTCAAAAATGTCTACCGAATGCAAAAAAAATGCATGTTGTTTTTAGATTTTTTCGGTTTGAATTTGGAGTTGTCAGCTTGGTATATCTTACCTACCTTATCTTTTTGGTAACCCAACTATCTGTTTGCTATTCTCGATTATTTGTTCCCGAATACAGCAAAATTGAAATTTTTTTTTTTGTAAGTAACAAAATAAGAGAGATAGGGCCCCATACTAGTAGGCAAGCTTAGGGAAGGACCTCTACAGACCTTACAGAAGACCACAGCAAATTAACTACACACTGCGGTACAGTTTTGTTCCTGTGTGTGAGTACGGTTTTCCAGCGATCAATTAGGGATGCGTTTCAAAAGAGAGGTTTTCCTATCCCAGAGATATTTCATATTCAAGCCCTGATGCAAAAATGTGTCGGCAACAAGTGATACCTCTGGTATTGCAAGCGTCCATAGGCTATGGTCCGTGTGGTGACGGATTAAGAATACAAATGTCACCACCCCATTTCATCCCAGGGCTGTCGTAAGAGTCGACTAAGGGAATAAGTCAGGCAGGCAATATCCACTGCAAGAGAGGGAAAACTCGAAACAAAACCCTATGCCAACCTGTCTGGCCAGCGTGGTATAGTAGGCTAATATCCCTTCAAATATATGGAGGACACCCGTGCTCAGTGGGACGTTTTTGGGTTGTTATGGATAGGCTACGGTAACTGCTTAACATCACCACCATTACCACCTAAGAAGTATAAAAAAGATGTCTCGCTATACAACTAAACATCAATCAATCTTAACAGCCCATGATAATCAATTCTTCCCTGCTTCATTATACTATTCTAACAATAAGTAATAATTTACCTATCCTTTATTATACTAAACACTTCCCATGCCATCCATTGTTGTATTTAGACAGTACAAGCAACGTTCTGCACAATTTAAGCTGTATAAATTAAGGTGCAGTCTATTAAGGCAGCAAACAAGCTCGCCCGCATGATGGTAAGCAGCAACCGTAGCCTATGGACATTTGCAATAAAGGCGCTCATATCCTGGTGCACTTGCTGCGATCATTACATAAAGCTACCAAGCCCGTGGTATAGTAGTATTTCATTTGAGCGTCTACGTGCTTTAGAGGGCATGTAAAAAGTCGGTTCTCTTGCATGCAAGTCGGTTACTTTCCCACTCGGCCACCACCGCATCCCTATATAAGCGTTAGAATCCTGAACT
Source organism: Trisateles emortualis (assembly GCA_947095525.1). Classification (NCBI taxonomy): domain Eukaryota; kingdom Metazoa; phylum Arthropoda; class Insecta; order Lepidoptera; family Erebidae; genus Trisateles; species Trisateles emortualis. The sequence goes on along the minus strand of OX352753.1, from coordinate 1,841,575 downwards.
CACACCCAGGTAAACAATTATACCGCTGTGTGTAGTTATTTGGCTGTAGTCCTTCCCGAGTCGGGCTTGCTGACTTGCATGGTGGCCTACCTTTCTTTAAATAAACACTTTATTAATTACAGTAATGGCTTAAAATTTTCAAAGCCCAAACATAAATAACCGACTTATTTGGAAACTAGAGGTGAGACTTGTTCTAAATATTATTATAATAGCAACCCATATATGTCCCACTGCTGGGCACGAGTCTCCTCTCCTCTATCAAGAGAGAGAGAGAGGGTTTAGGCCTTAATTCACACACGCTGGCCTAATGCGGGTTGGTAAAGCAGACATGTCTTTAGAATTTCTTCTAAGACATGGGGGTTTCCTCACGATGTTTTCTTTCACCGTTAGCAGATGGTGAATCATTTGATTAGTACATATAAACACCACAAAGTAAAATTTACATTGGTACTGCCGCCCGGGATCGAACTCGCACCTCTTGCGTGCAAATCGGTTACTTTCCCACTCGACCACCACCGCTTGGTGTGTACCTCACTAAAATATATACTAATATATTTTTTTTATGTGGCAAGACCGTTTCGTCTTAAGCTGTTGCATTAAGGCCTCTTCCATTCCCTTTATTCCATGGTGTTTCCTAATTATGTAAACAAATAAAATGTACCTTTTCACGCCGCAACCACCATTAATCAGTGGTTTTTCATACAAATGTATCACTTTCATAACTTTATGAGGTTGGGAATGAGTTGAGTGATGATGATGATAAAGTAAAAAAGAAAAGGTATTTATTTATACACAATAATGACGTTCAATATAATTATAAACACTAGCGGCCTTATTAATATACGAATATTATATCTACGACACATAGAAGCTACACACACATACACACCGACGCATCAACGGCGGGCGCGTATCATTTGCGTGTTGCCGACTCATTTTTTTCACCAGGGCTTTAAGATGTAGTTTCCCAGATATAGGAAAGTGTTCTTTCAAAACGCTTCCCTAAATAAGCGCTGAAGACCCAACATGCTTTTAAGCGATATAAAATGATAATCGTGTTGAGAAAGTATTCCATATTTTTCGCAGGTGCCATTAGTGGAACATATCGATATAAAAATATCGGTAGGTGCCCAATGTGGAATACCTTAGGTGCCATTCATTCAGGTGCCATAAAAACGGGTGCCCAATATGGAATACTTTGTGTTGAGACCAGCTAGATGCGAAAAACTGGGAATCTACTAAAAGACTTCAATAGGTTGATAATAATATATATTTCATGAGCAAAATGTATCTAATGTGCAAAAGTATCAAATAATGCAAAATTCAATAATATAGATAAGCCCCTAGTTGAATTCTAATCAAGCCAATGTACCCTTAAATTTATATGTACTTACAAACTCATGTGTGCGCAATCTGAATATTTTACGTTTTATAAAATAGCAAAAGGGTTAAGTAGGGTTATATTAAGGAGAACGCGCATTTCACCCACGTAATCCCAGGCGACATATACCCAGGGATTTAGATTTGTGATTTATGAACGTTTATTCTTTGAATATCTAATCAGGGATAATATTGCACGTCATTTTGAAATTTATCTATCATTTATTAAAGCCTATCATGTCAATTCTTTTCACAATTTACACATCACACCATTAGACCGTACAAAACTAAAACACTAACGCATTTTTTTTTTTTTTAATTCAACTACTGCACTAAAAAACAAGCTCTGTGTCATGGGGGCCTTAACAAACATACAATTTACGGACGCAAATTATTACACCCAAACTTAGAACAACTCTTTGCGGTTCACACAAAGTTTTATCCTGTGTGGGAAACTGGGAATCGAACGCACAACCTCGTGCACAGCAGGTGCATACTGCAGCCACTGGACCACCAAGCTAGTAGGTATATTCGAAGCCAATTTTGTTTGAAATTCATACTAAGCATATAAGTGACTCTTTAGAAAGGCTAAGACAAACAGCAGATATGTATTGTTACTTTAAGCATCAGCAATTTACTCGGTTTTATCTCAGCCATAAGTCAACGACTGGACATAAGCCTCCCGCAAGATTTTCTACAGCACTCAGTCCTGAGCTGACCTTGTCCATCGGTTGCCCGCGACCTCATTAGTCCACCTCGTTGGAGGCCACGTTGCATCTTCCAATTAGTTTCATCTTTTAGATTGGTATTCCAAAGAACAGCGCTGATGTTCGTAAAATTTAAAAAAAATGACGGAAATTGTAACAAATGTATTAATTTTACACTTGATTGTACATCACTTTAAATTATACAAAATTAAACTTATGCTACAGAGAACAGTACAATGGGCGGCCTTATCGCTAAAAGCGATTACTACCAGGCAACCTTTGGATGGAGATATTGTTAATAGAAGTATGTAAATGTAGTAAGGTACAAGATTTCTTGTTTCAGAAAATTTGTATCGTTACCTAGAGTCCACACATTAAAATACTGTAACATTATCTTACTCTTTTTTTATACTACTTAGGTGGCAAACAGAACACTTCACACAGCGGTGTAGTTGTGTTCATGTGTGTGAGTATAGGTTTCCAGAGCTCATTTAGGGATGTGTTTTGACAAACGTTTTCCTACCACAGGGAAATTCTTTCATCAAACTCTGCTGTTTATTTTTTAGTCGGCACGCAAGTGTTACCTTCGGTATTGTAAGCGTCCATAGGCTACGGTAACTGGTTACCATTAGTCGGGTCGTATGGTTGTTTGCCACATCCATAATACCTATTTGAAAAAAAGTAAGAAAATACAACAGGCTTACTGGTCCGCCAGATTTTAACTACCGTTACCGTAGCCTATGTACGCTTGCAATCTAGGGCATTACTACTTAGCCTGGCCTAGAAATTGAACCAAGCACTTCATTATCAACCAAACTTAGCAAACAAACTTAAGCCTATGCTGTTATACCAACCTCTCAGTTTAAGTGGAAATGTACTTATCGTATCTATATAAAAGGACATCTTAGCCGTAAATCTTATTGCTAAAACATTATGTATACCTGGACAGTTTCAAAGCCGTCCCTCAAAACACTTTGTTTAAGCCTATTGAAAGAGATCTTGGAATGAAACAAGGAAAATCACAACACTTCTGTAATGCTTCCAAAACTTTTGTATTAAGTAACTTAATATTTGAGTTTATCTGGCAATTCACAAAATTAATCTCCTCCTAGGAAATATTCTGGTTTTTAATACTAGCCGAAGTTTAATTAGTAGAATTCGCAAAATGTATATAAAGGCTTAGCAACCGATGAACCGTGTTTTGAAGAAGGTCTTCTTTGGGTTTCTGTCGCCTTGGATTGGGTAAACTAATGTAAAACCCGGTCAAGTGTTGGACCACGTATTATGTAGGGTTCCGTAGTTTCCCGACACAATCTCCAAACTTCACTAATATTTACAACTCCGTCAAAGTAATGTTTAATTAAATCTATTGAATGAGTGTGACTGTTGAATGAAATCATAGGCTCGACTCTCATTTAGGCAAAATATAAAAATTTAGTTTTTCAATCCAGAAATTTACGAAAGTGTATCTCAAAAGCACGTTAACGCCGTTGATTCTACGCTTTGATCTCTCTTCGGCCGGTCTATAAGATTGAATGAGAGAGGGAATAATGCCCCTGTGTTTGCGTAAACTTGTATACTACAATATCTTTCACGCGCAGATCGCTAGTCTCTATTGAGATTAGCGGCCATGACTGAAAAAAATATAAAAGAAAAATACCATACCATTTGCCACTATCTCGCTATTATTTCTTTTCAATATCATAATCGTATTATCGTTATTGTGTCGTGTTTTTACTATCTACGCGACTGATTCCACCAGAGAAATCTACTTTTTATGGGCTTTTCTATATAATACGGTAGCATCCCGAATAATCTAAATCATATATTTTACGATCCCCTAAATATCATGGCGTACACTATAAACTCACTAGGGAATTCTAAATTTAATGAAAATACAACAAGATCGGAAGCGGTCGTGGCTGAGTGGGAAAGTAACGACTTGCACGCAAGAGGTGCGAGTTCGATCCTGAGTGGCAGTACCAATGTAAATTTTACTTTGTGAAGTTCCCTCTATTTCTCTTGATAGAGGAGAGGAGACTGGTTGCTATTATTATTATATTAACAACAAGACCTAGTTTCCAAATAAGTTGGTTAAGAGTTCGACCCCGGGCAGTACTAATATAAATTTCACTTTGTGGAGTTTATATGAACTAATCAAATGATTCGCCATCTGCTAACGGTGACGGAAAACATCATGAGGAAACCCACATGTCTTAGAAGAAATTCTAAAGACATGTCTGCTTCACCAACCCGCATTAGGCCAGCGTGTGTGAATTAAGGCCTAATCCCTCTCTCTCTCTCTCTCTTGATAGAGGAAAGGACACCCATGCTCAGCAGTGAAACATATAGGGGTTGCTATTATATATAGGGATGGGTTTTTAACAAAACGTTTACCTATACTAGGGATACTCTATCATAAAACACTAGCAAACAAGCATACGGTCCGCCTGATGTTAGCAGTAACCGTAGCCTATGGACGCTTGCAATACCAGAGGTATCAATTGCGTGTTGCCAACCCATTTTTTTTTACACCAGGGCTTTAAGATGGAAGTAACCCTGGGATAGGAATACGTTTCTTTCAAAACACATCCCTAAATGAGCGCTGGAGACCTGTAACATTTTTTTGGCTTGGCACACAAGTGATACCTTTGGTGTTGCAAGCGTAAATAAAAGTCAGTTTTATTATAACAAAGAGGTATATGGTTACTCAAATAGCGCAGACGACACGAAAGTTCAGACCGTACTGACAGGGACAGGTACCTACGGGGAGATAGAAAAAGAAGCGGGTGGGTGATGAATTCACCCGCCCGCAATTCTTTTTCTATAATGCCAATCTAACAATTTTGATAGCTCCAATTAGTGGACAGTTATAAAAATTAGGTTACAACGGCAATCTGATACGACAGGAGGATCAGGCTAGGACCAATGCTTTACGTGTTTTTTTGGTACGGGTTGTAAACATCACCAATTTGCTAATTTCATTGTTGCATCTGTTAGGTATCTCTTGACAAACAAAAAGGCAAATTGCTGTACTTGCACGACTTACATAATACTTTTAGAAGACCTTTCTTACGAGAAGTTCTAGTGATTCTACTCTCCTGCTGTAGTGTGTGACGTATCGCCCCTCATTCATAATTATAACGTAGCATGTAAGCTCAGACTTTCTTTTTTTCTTTTCTTTTTAAAAAGACAACTCCCGCACTAATGAACAAGCTCTGTGTCGCAGGGGACTTTACAAACATAAAATTCACGGACACAAATAACACCCAGACTCAGAACAACTCTTTGTGAGTCAAACAAAGTTTTGTACTATGTGGGAATGGAACCTACAACCTCGTGCACTGCAGGCGCATACTGCGGCCACTGGACCACCAGACAGTCAAACTTTAAACCTGACAACATCTTTACTTTGACCACCCAACGCCAAACATTGCTCAGCAAGAACAAAAATTCCTAGATAATATTTTATAAAGCTGCATTATTTACAAGCTTTAGACAAGCTGATGCCCTATTTACAATTAATAAAATATTTTTATCATTTTGTAATCCACTGAACAACGAATAAATTTCAGTAACGGAATTTTTCACTCTCATAGCTGCCGGCGCCATGTTAATCGAATACAAACATTAACACACGTGTTTACAAAAACACAGTAATAAATTAGCTAGTGAAAACAATCGTATTATTCGTACAAAATGAAGTGTTTTTGCTGTCATTAAATATAATAATATTACGCTACATGAAAGAATTTGCCTATATCGTTGGCCTCATTAACAAAATGCGTAACTCCATTTGTTTCATTCAGAAGAAAATAAACACCGATTTTTGTAACTAATTTATCGTAACAAAATCAAGTAAAATGTACACTATTTTTTTATATTACAAACAAGGGTGACAAACAAGCATATAGCCCTCCCAATGTTAAGTAGTTACTGCACAGCAGCCTATCAGCCTATCGAAACGCCCAATCAAATATTTTTTTTTTTGTAATTTGGTCGATTGGGCCGTTCGGACGAACAAATGGCTGGCGAAACGACCTATAACTAAGCCTATCGACGTTTGTAATACAGAGGTGTCATTTGCGTTTTGACGACCCATTTTTATTACACCAGGGCTTTAAGATGGAATATCTCTGACAAAAGAAAACGTTTCTTTCAAAACCCTAAATGAGCGCTAGAGACATGTTCTCACGCCGCTGTGTGTAGTTATTTGGCTGTGGTCTTCCCCAGTTAGGTTTGCTAGCTAGTATGGTGCCCTACCTCTTTTAAATAATAACAACCTATATAATTATACGTACGTAATCACTGCTCGGCACAGGTCTCTTCTTTTCTATCAAGTGAGATGATATTAAGGCCATGCATACGGTGGTTTACTGTAAGTTCGTGAATCAGACACACCTACTGAATTTGAACATATGCGTTACCTTATATTTTCCTTCACTGTTAGCAGATTGTCAATTATTGAATTATTAGAACGGTTACATTTAACAACGTGATTTTTACCAAAAAGCTTCCTCCCGGAAACACAAACTTCTACCTCATGTGCATTTGTCACTTACTGTTCCACTTAGCTAGCACTGTTCTTTTTGGAAATAAAAGCAATTGTATTACATTATAAATATAATATCAATAAAAGACAGAGACCACCGTTGCCGATGTACATGGTCAAATCAGGACCGAGTGTTGTGGAAATCCTCGGGAGAGACCTTTGTCCAGCAGTGGACGTGTTATGGCTGAGATGGATACATGAAAAACATCTCAGTACGTAATGCATCTAGTGTTACGTATACTTTCTCTTCAGGCCAGTTTTTACACCTAACTTCGGGATGACCTCCATTCCTTAGATACTATGTGGAATTTTTTGTAAATTTACACATTTCAGCTTCAAAATATTTTAATAGTTTGTCTACTACAACAATCGAGACAAGTGCTTCGTGGGGTCCGAGCGCTCGCTTTCTTTTTAAGGAAAAAGCGACTGATCGACGCTTCGCGTGACCAAAAGGCTGGCCTGTTTCTTGCCGCTAGGCTTTGGGCACTTTTCCGGTTGACAGTGATTCGGAGGAATATTATGACGCCTAAACTATTGCCTTTTATTTAATTAATTAGTTTTTCACATTTAGGTTTAATTAGTTTAAATAAGTTTTTAATATTATTCTTGTATATATAGCATTAATTTACAATAAATAAACAATTTGAATGATCAACTTTTTTCTAATTTTGTAGGTACTATACTGAGTAACGAACAAACTTATTTAGTGCAATTATCGTGTTCATATGAGTTGAAAATTGCCTTCCTTCAACATCCAAATGCAATGTCTGCAAGGCTGCTTCAATTTCAAACTATGCAAGATTATCTTTATGTGAGTGTACGTCTGTCCATCATCATAATTTAGTTGAAATTGTAATTGGTAAATAATTTATCTTGCTTTTTTTACATCCTAACTTTTGTCAGTTGAAACCAACTCCTTCTCTATAGATGTGTACCTCATTACCTCATCTTACCATCTCCTTTTGGATCTACAACCGCTGTCTGATATTCAAGACTTACTGTGTAGTTACTGCATGAGTCAGACGTGACCCGTTCAGTTCCACTTAAGCTTAGCCGCTGGAAATCCGTAATTTCTCTTTAGTATGTATATATCTCTTTGTACCGCTGATGTTACCTCCGCTTCAGTAACATACTTATGAAGTATCATGAGAATTTTAGATTAGACATCGAGCAAAGTCACAGGCGAAACCTATTTTGGTATAATTGGGATCGCTACGGTTGGAACAAACTTTCAATAGTTAATAAATGTGGGTAATAGAAATGTGTGGAGCTTGGGATCAGAATTCAGATAGATGCTTACCGTGATGTTGGCAAATAAGTTTTGTCGAGTCAGTTGGAATATTGGTGGTTCGATTTGAAGCAAGTTTATCATTGAAATACAGCTGAGCAGACCTAATGAACCATCATTACGAGATTAATTGCATCATTCATAAACATTGTTTTTGTGTGAACGCAAGTTAGTAATCGAAAGAGAAATTGTTCTTTCAGGTGTTTGTAGCTAAATAGAAGCCATATAAATCAGTAAATGTATAAGCATGTTGTGTTTATTTCGGACGTCTCCAGAGCTCATTTAGGGATGATTTTTGAAAGAAACATTTTCCTATCCTAGGTGTACGCCATCTTGAAGCCCTGGTGTAAGAAATGAGCCCAAAACTACATGCAAGTAATACCTCTGGTATTGCAAGCGTCCATAGGCTTATCTTATCTTATCTTGTGACGGGGCTGACCTTGCGGCCAGCGCACTTCGACCCTTGGGGTCTTTTGTGCATGCCCCTACCTTACCGCTCACCCTACGTCTTGGTCCCTGAATACTTCCTGCATGAGTTTCAGTATATCCTTGACGGGGGCGCGCCTGTAGTCCTCTGGTTCCGGGTATGCCAGTCCCAGAAGGCTCATTCTTCTTGAGGCCAACGCATGGCACGTGCATAGCAGGTGCCGCATTGACTCCTCTTCTTCACCACAGGTCCTGCATGTCGGGCTATTTGACAGGCCCATTTTGTGGAGAAGCTTGTTTGTAGGGTAGTGACCCGTGAAGGCACCGGTCACTGCCCTCATTTGTGTTCTGCTGTACTTCCAGAGTTTGTTCGTCCAGCCTTTTTCCACTTGCCTTAGGAATTCTTTCGCATGGCTTTGGTCTTTGGTGTTTTGCCACCAAAAAGCATGGCGAGTACTGGCCATGCTTTTTGGTAGCCATTTGTATTAGAGATTGCATGACCACCGTTTGTGCCAGGTTTATGAACGGCTCTGGGCCGCACATAGGCGATTCCGATCCTCTTCGTGCTAGAGCATCGGCTTCCTCGTTACCTTCGACGCCTTCGTGGCCGGGTACCCAGACTAGTTTTACACTATTGTGTCTACCTAGTCTGTTCAGGGTTTTGGCGCAGTCTAGTACTATTGCAGACTGCACCTTGTAGGACGTCAGTGCTTTTAGTGCTGCCTGACTGTCACTCGCTATGTAGATGGAATGGTTCTTCGTTTCTCTACCTAGCAGTTCTTGAGCACAGGCTGCTATCGCGTATGTCTCCGCTTGAAAGACTGTTGCTAGCTTGCCCATGCTCACACTAAGGCTGCAGGTCTTATTGTATATTCCTGCGCCCGTTCCTGATTCCATTTTGGATCCGTCTGTGTACCATATCTGGCTGTTATCCTTTTGGGGTATCAAGCCAGCTTTCCATTCCTCTCTGCTTGGTATATGCATTGAGTATTGTCTTGTGAGACCATACCTAGCCTGTATTTTGTCGCATCCCATCTCCATGATGCCATCCAGGTGTTGTATGGTTTCCGTTTTCATGTGTATTGACCTTTGCAAGGAAGTTTTCCAGTGACCGTTTATGATTAGTCTATGGATTGCTTTCCTTGCCTCCATTTGTACCACTATGTGGATCGGTGTGAGACCGAGTAGAACTTCCATTGCCGCTGTTGGCGTGGTCCTAAACGCGCCTGTCGTAGCCATGCAAGCAATTCTCTGAATCTTGTTCAGTGTTTGTCTGCACGTTGCTAGCTTTGTTCTTGGCCACCATACGATGCATCCGTATGTTATGATGGGTCTCACCATCATGGTGTATATCCATTGAACCACTTTGGGTTTTAGTCCCCATGTCTTCCCGTATGCCGAGCGACACATGCCAAAGACTCTCAAAGCTTTGTTTGTCATCCCGTCTACGTGTTGTTTCCACGTCAGCTTACTATCCAGTGTTATTCCCAGATATTTCACTTCCGTGGCTAATTTCAACTGGGTATCGTACATCGAAAGCGTCCTTATGCCAGATAGGTCCCTTTTCTTCGTAAACGGTATTACAGTTGACTTATTTGGATAAATGGAGAGGTTGTTGGTTTTACACCATCTCTCCACTGTCCTCAGTGCGTCCTGCATGATTCCTGATATAGCGTATTGCTATATTCGTTTTGAGGAGTAAAATAAGACGATGATTTTTGCTTGTAATCGACTGGTCTTTATTCTTAATCTTAATCTATTTATATTAAAACATAACAAAGGAAAATACAATTATGTGTTGGAAGGGATTAAACGATGAACGTGAGTAATGTGCAGTGACAGCACTTTGCCATATTAATGTATTTACACGTTCACACGTTTTACAATATTAGTTATGGCTGTTGCCATAGATACTCCCTCCTTAAAAAAAATATTTACGATTAAACTTATTACCCTACACCACGTTGGTTTCTCGTATCACACGCATAAATCTCTTCTCGATTTTTGTTCCGATCGCTCGGAACAACATGTAGACACTGATGATGCATATTATTATTATCACTGCGATAATCGTTATTGTGATCCAACCTCGTATGCTCTGTAGGTCCTCAGCGAGCCTAGAGTGTATCTGCAGTAACTCTTCCGGAATGGCTGGCGCGTTGTTTTGCACCATGTTGACTTGTTCTTTCTCATGAGTACTTGTGTTGGATCCCATGTTGCGTGTGAAAACTTTTTGTCGTGAGTGGTGATTGTAGATCGTTTGTATAGCTTTATATATCATAGCTGGAATCGAACCGTTGGGCGTGAGATTCGCCCTGCACGTGTTTTTTTATTTGCTAGATTATCTTGCGTTTCTACAACTATTTTCTTATCTACTGATGTGCGATTTCTTATCTCCTTATCGTTTATTACGAAGGCGGGTTTTATCCTGTCGATAGATACGGTACTGTGTCTTCCGTTTATCAATATCGTGAATAATTTATCGCTCCGTCTAATTACGAGATAAGGTCCGTCGTATGGCGGCGTCAAGCTCGGCCGCAATCTATCGCATCGTAAGAATACGTGCGTGCATTCTGCTAATTTTGGATGTACAAATATTTTGTCATTTGTGCGCTCTCTCTGTGGCACGGAAGTTATTCGTTCGATGTTTTTCTTCAATTCTTCTACCATTTCAGTGTAGGTTGTTAGGCTTCTTGTCTCGAAAAATGCTCCAGGTAACGTTATTGTTGTTCCATATACTAGTTCGGCTGCCGAAAATCCAGTATCCTGCCGTAAGCTGGTACGGATACCGAGTAATATTGTGGCTAGTTCCTTTGTCCAGTTTGTAGTGTTCCCTCTTGCCATTAATGCTGCTTTCATAGTTCTGTGTAATCGTTCGACTTTCGAGTTTGACTGTGGGTGATACGGAGTTGTCCGTATTTTATTTATTCCCATGAGTTTTGCCAAACTTCTGAATATTCTTGATTCGAATTGAGCTCCCTGATCTGAAGTTATGTATTCAGGACATCCGAATCGGGTTATCCACCCTTCGTATATCACTCTTGCAATTGAGTCTGCAGTGATGTCTGACGCTGCGAAAGCTTCTGGCCATGACGTACATCGGTCAATCATTGTTATGATGTATCGTTTATTCTGGGATGTTGTGAGGGGTCCGACAATGTCGACGTGTAGATGAGAGAATCTTTCTGCTGGCATGAATTTTCCAAGTGGTGATTTGGTGTGCCGATGTATTTTTGAACGTTGACACTGTAAACATGCTTCAGTCATCTTGTTGATGTCCGTGTTCATGTTTTCCCAAATGTAGTTCGCTGCAATTAACTTCCTCGTAGTGTTTTTTCCGGGATGGCTTATATTGTGGAAACTCTCGAAAATGTCTCTTCTGAATTTAAGGGGAAGAAATGGTCGTTGTTTCCTGGTTGATAAGTCGCAGAATATCTTGATTCCTTTCTCGTGAAAATGTACCGTTTCGAACCGTAATGATTTATTTGATTTCAATCGTTCGAGTTCGTCATTGTTTTGTTGACAATTTGCTACCTCCTTCCAGTCTATATTGGATGGTAATGATATCGTTTCAACAACTCGAGACAAGGCGTCTGCAACTGTGTTTTCCTTGCCGCTAATATGTGTTATATTAGTGCTGAATTGCGATATGTAGTCCAGGTATCGAATCCGCCTCGGTGTGTCATTCAATGATGGCTTCTTATCGAATGCCTGAATCAATGGCTTATGATCCGTATAGACGGTGAATTCTCGGCCCTCGATGAGTCTTCTAAAATGTTTAATTGCCATGTAAATTCCCAGTAACTCTCTGTCGTAAGTAGAGTATTTCGTTTGAGCTTCGCTTAGTACTTTTGAAAAGAAAGCTATCGGTTCCCACTTTCCTTTTTGTCGTTGCTGTAGGACGGCGCCTACGCATTTTAAGCTTGCGTCAGTCATCATTGCTAGTTGGGTTTGGCTGTCTGGGCAGGCTATTGACGTTATTTGTCGTATATCCTGTTTGCAGCGCTCGAAAGCGTGGTCCGCTTCTTTATTCCACTGAATGATTGTTTTATCATTTTTCTTCGAATTTCTCAAGTATCTATTTAGAGGCGCTTGATGCTTCGCTGCGTACGGTATGCTGCTTCGGTAGAAGTTTAACATGCCTAAGAAACGACGTAGTTCTTTCACTGTATTTGGTTTCGGATATTCGTTAATTGCTTGAACTTTTTCCGTTGTAGGCGTCAATCCTTGGCTCGTTATATGATAACCAAGAAAATCAATCTCCGATTTTGCAAATTCACACTTGTTTGTGTTAATTGTAATGCCGTTTTCTTGCAGGCGTTTGAATATTTCTTCTAAGTGTTTGTAGTGGACGTCGGTTTCTGAGTCAGCAATTAAAATGTCATCAACGAAAACATATACGTAGTCTAAATCTCTAAATATAGAGTCCATCCACTTTTGAAATGACTGTCCGGCGTTCTTTAAACCGAATGGAAGTCTTGTAAATTCGAAAAGTCCGAACGGCGTTATTATCGCTGTTTTCTCTGGTTCAGCGACAGCAATCGAATAGAATGCTTTCTTTATATCGATTTTACTGAAAATGGTTTTTCCGCTTGCGATATACGTAAAATCTAACAGTCGTGGCAATGGGTATCTATCCGGTACGGTAATTTTGTTGAGTGCGCGGTAGTCACCGCATGCTCTCCATTCGCCATTTTTCTTCTTGACCATATGAAGTGGGGATGCCCACTCACTGCTTGAGGGTCTGCAAATTCCCATATGCATCATCTCCTTGAACTCTTGCTTTGCGATTTTGTATTTGTCTGGAGGAAGAGGACGTGCCCGTGTAGCAACTGGGAACCCTTTTGTTATAATCTCATGCTTAACATTGTGTTTCGGAGGGTTCTTCATCGATCCAGGCTTTGTAATATCTTCATACTTTTCTAACAAGCACCTGATCGAATCTGGTAAGTTCGAGTTAATTGTTCGTATTGATGAAATATTTGCTACTATTATTCGTGCAGGCGTTTCTAATCCCGTTTCTTTGTCGATCAATTTTCGTCCGTGTATATCCACTAACAGCTGGAAATGCTCGAGGAAATCGGCTCCTAGAATCGGCATTTTCACGTCGGCGATGGTAAAACACCATTTGAATTCTCTACGGAGTCCGAAATTCAGTGTTAGCGTGCGTTCTCCATATGTGTTAATTGGGGTTCCGTTGGCGGCGTATACTTGGTATTTGCATGCGTCGCTATCATGTTCCGTGCGATTTAAAACGGTAATGTTTGCACCGGTGTCGACTAAAAATCTATAACTACTGTTTAAGTCGGTTATAGTTAGACGGTTAGCGGGGTGCATAGCACAGAGATCCGTCGCTTTCTGTGCTATTAGTAGTTTTCCGACATCGCATTCGTATTTTTCTTCCATGTACACGGCTGCCGGCATTTTATTGCATTTTGCTTGAATTTGTTATGATAATAACAAATGCCATTCTGCGGCTTTCGATAGTGCGACATTGACCGTGAGCGTGAATCATTACGTGACCGGAAACTGCTGCGTTGTCGCGTTCGAGACAGACGATTGTTGCGAAGCTCGTTTATTTCAATTTGCATCGCTGCAATTTGTGACGTCAGGTTTGTTATTAAACTGATGTCAGCTGTCGACGATATGGCGCTCGTTCGTGTATACGTTAGATTCTCGTGAATTTTGTCGGCTATTTCGCTCAGTTTTTCCAATGTCAAGTCTTCGGATACTGCAATGATAGATGTAATGGTGGCTGGGAGTTGTCGGAACCACAGGAGACGTATCGTATCGTCGTTCATCTTCCCGCTGCCTGCTTCCCGCATTTTTCGTAATAGCTGGGAAGGTTTCTGGTCACCGAGGTCCATCTCTGATAATAGCTTTTGAAATTTTCTGTGCTCGCTCTCCTCGTAACAGCTTATAAGGCGATCTTTAATAGCCGTATATTTTTGCTCGTCTGGAGGATGTGTCAGGATGTCGCTTACTTGATGGATCACCTCCTTTGGCAATTTGGCAATTACCATGTTGTACTTATATTCCTCTCCTTGTTTCTGGGGAGCCATGATTGCTTCGAACTGCGCGAACCACAATCTTGGTGAGTCAGTCCAAAATTGAGGCAGTTTCTCGGTAACTGATATCGCTGCAATACTATCAGTGCTGGCGTCGCCTTTCGCTGGAGTCGCTGGTGGAGCCATGGTGTCTTGTTTGTTTTCTATCACTTTCTAGATTTGATGCTGAAAACCAATTTGGGTTCCGGTCGTCCCGGTATTATATCAGCACTAGAGAAGCGGTAGCCAGTCGGGATCACCAATTATAGCGTATTGCTATATTCGTTTTGAGGAGTAAAATAAGACGATGATTTTTGCTTGTAATCGACTGGTCTTTATTCTTAATCTTAATCTATTTATATTAAAACATAACAAAGGAAAATACAATTATGTGTTGGAAGGGATTAAACGATGAACGTGAGTAATGTGCAGTGACAGCACTTTGCCATATTAATGTATTTACACGTTCACACGTTTTACAATATTAGTTATGGCTGTTGCCATACCTGACACGGTGTCTGGGAACTTCCCGTTTATCAGTATCACGAGATCGTCCGCGTAACCAGCAGTATGTCTTGGTCCTTGGTTTAGTTCTATTAGAAGCTCGTCTATCACCAGGCACCAGAGAGTTGGCGACAGGACGCCTCCTTGTGGACATCCTCTCGTTACCTGTGCATGCCTGGTTTCCCCTAGCAGTGTCGATTGTACAACTCTGCCTTGTAGCATATTGTCCATCCACCTGTAGATGGTTGGTTGTATGCCGTGTTCCTTTGCCGCGTTGCGTATCGTGGTGAATGTGGTGCGATCAAAAGCACCTTCCACATCTAGGAACGCTGCTAGGCAGATTTCTCTGTTTTCCAGCGCTAGTTCCGCTCGGGTCACCACTCGGTGTAGTGCCGTCTCCATCGACATTCCAGGTTGATACGCACATTGCTGATGGTGCAGGGGTGCCTTTTTCAGTGGCCCCCCCCTAATGTTCTTATCCACTAGTTTCTCTAGTGTTTTCAGTAAGAACGAGGTCAGACTTATGGGTCTGTATGCCTTCGCATCTTCATAATCAGCCTTGCCGGGTTTCGGTAGAAAGATTACTTTAGCCTGCCTCCAGGCTTGCGGGGTGTACCCGAAGGCCAGGCAGGCTTTATATAGTCTACACAGGTGTGGGCTTAGTATGGTCACTGCCTTTTGTAGTAGGTCTGGGTAGATCCCGTCCGGGCCTGGTGCTTTATAGGGTTGAAAGCTATTGAGCGCCCACTTAAGTCCGTTTTCATCTACTACTTTCTTTGCAGTGTCCCAGTCTGCTCTGGTTGTTCGTAATCCGACTTCCTCAGAGCCTAATATGTTTTCTGTTGCCGATATATCTACCGCCCTTGAGCCTGGGAAGTGGGTCTTGAACATGACCCGTAGTGTGTCTTCGCCGGTCTCCGTGAGTCTCCCATTGTCGTCCTTTATGGTCGTCAGTGGGTTGATCTTTGCCGTGGCCATTGCTTTCGTAAGTCTCATGCTCTCTGGGATGCTGCCTATCATTGTGCAGTGGTCTCTCCAGGCCTGCCTTTTTGACTTGCGTACAGCCTTGTTGTAGTTTGTCAGCGCTTTGGCATATAACTCATAGTTGTTAATGGCCTTGGCGCGATTGAAGGTTGCCCTGGTCTCCTTACGTAGCTTTGCTAACTCTGGATTCCACCATGGTACCCTTTTACCCTTAGTTTCTTTTTCCGGGCAGTTGTTTGTCCAGGCCGTCGTGATGGCCTGGGCTATGTTGTCGGCTTCGAACTCTATATCAATAGGTGAGTTTAGCTTACCTTTTGGGTCGCCCAGTTCTACCTTCACGTCCCTCGTGTACGAGGTCCAGTCGGTATTCCTTGGGTTTCTTCTTTTTACAGCTCCTATCGCGTGTGGCGTCCTGTACTTAAAACAGATGTACCTATGATCAGATAATGATATCTCGTTAGGTACATACCAGTCCGTTATGCGATTGCTAGCTTCGTTCGTGGCTAGGGTAATATCGATTACCTCAGCCCTGTTTTTATTAACAAATGTAGGCTTAGTGCCTCTGTTCATTATTTGCAAAGGAGTGCTTACCAGATATTCCACCAGTTTTTCCCCCCTTCTGTTATTCCCTGTGCTGCCCCACATGATGTGGTGCGCATTGTAAAAATACTTACCACACAACATGCGCACTCTTGCCTGAATCTGCAAAGATACCACCTAACTGGCGCTGTGTGGCATGTAAAAATATCAGCGCGACTAGTCCTATCACCACAGAGGCTTGCGGAGCTGACGCTGAGGTGCATATCGGGAGTCCTGTAGCAGTTTATGTGGATGCCACGGATGCTAGCGATGGGCAGAGTAGTCTGGAACAGCCGCAGATGCCTGGAGTGGATATCATCCGCGAAATAAGGCTACTCCGGTCTGACTTGAGCGGGAAAATGGAGGCGCTCAAGAAGGAGCTAATGGATTTTCGTCGGGAAATGAACGAGGTTCGCCAGACTGTTGCCGCATGTGACAAGCGTGTTGAAGGCCTTGAGAGTCGACTGGCTGCCTTGGAAAACGTTAGTGTGACTACCCCAGATGACGTGGTAGGTAAATTGCAGAGCTCAGTGGCGCAACTAAAGCTGGAGCTCAACGATAGGGAGCAAGAACTCTTATGTTCTGACTTGGAGATAGGAAATCTACCTGAGAACAAGGGCGAAAATGTTATTCACACCGTTGAATTGGTAGCTCAGAAGTTGGGCGTAACTCTCCAGCCTAGTGACATCGTATTCGCGGAACGAGTGGGTCCCAGGTTGGACACCTCTGGCACAACGGGTACGGCAGGCGACTTGGGAGTGGCGGGGCGTGGGCGGCGTATCGTGGTGCGTTTGGCACGCCGACAGATTCGCGACGACCTGCTGCAGAGCGCGCGCGTAAGGCGAGGCGCTACCTCGGCTGATCTTGGCCTTTCTTCTACGCCACGCCGCATCTATGTAAATGAGAGACTCACTAGAACTAACAAGCATTTGTACTATAAGGCTCGATTGCTTTCTAGTCAATTTAATTGGAAATACACGTGGACGAAGCACGGTAGAATCCTTACTAGACAGGGCGATGGACAGCGCACGCACAGTATACGCTCTGAGGCTGATCTCGAACGTGTTTTTGGCGCAAGTTCAAATGAAAATAAAAACGATTAACCCGACTTACCCTGTGGCCCTTCTTAAATTTTGCTTTTGTTATGTATACTTTTGTTTGTACTTTGTATTGCATGTATCTCTTGTTGTATTTATTGTGTGTATTAATGTCTGTACTATAATATTATCCTGTGCGAGGCCAGTGTGTCCTCTAACAGAGAGTGCTACAAAGATGCCTTACCCGTCTTCTCATGTAAGTTTAAACAATATATATAAAGTATTCACATTTTCACATTATTATATACTATTCATATCTATTCTGAATTCTAGCCTAATTTATATAGTATGCCGTAACCTTACATACACAATATACCTTAACCTATATATACATTTAATTACACTATACATAAATGATTAAAAATAAAAAACTTAAAGTTGGATTATTCAACGCTGGCTCGTTAGGATCACGTCACGATGAGTTCCTCGCAGCCATGGATGAACTCTCTGTAGATATTATGGCGATAAATGAAACCTGGCTGAGAGAGAGTGAGGAAGGCCGCGCGCCTTCAGTGCCCAATTACAGGCTGCGTCATATTCCTCGCCCTTCCAGCATACGTGGTGGTCGGGGTGGCGGGGTAGGCTTCTACGTGCGGCGGGGAGTGCGCGTGCGCACGGTGCCGCATCCCCCTTCACCCTCAGTCGAGCAGATGTGGCTGAAACTTAACGCCAATACGCAGTCTGTAATCATTGGTACAGCATACAGACCGCCGTGGCTAGATGTAAATGTATTCCTTGACGCTCTGACGGATTCCTTGTCTTCCTTTGCCTGGGCAGATAGGATACTTTTGCTCGGCGACTTCAACATCAACGTCATGAACACCACCGATAACAAAGCTAAGCTACTCAACTGTTTCTTACAATGTTTAAATATAACAAATGTGATTACCGAGCCTACTCACTACACTGACCATAGCGAAACCCTGATTGATCTGGTCTGTACAAATGTTCGAGTATGTGAAGTGCTAGTCTCTCACATACCTGAACTAGGCCAACATGCAATTATCTCAGTTCAATTGAACTTGAAAGCTGAAAAACCTGCCCCATATTGGATTGAATATAGACCGCTAAAAGATATTCTGAATGATCAGTTCTGCAGGGATTTGAACAAAATGAGTTGGGATTTCGCTGAGGGTATGGTAGATGTTAACTGTATGGTGGAAATGCTCTCAAAGCACATAGTAACACTCTTTGACTTGCATGCCCCATATAAGAGAGTACATATTAAAGAGAGAGGCTGTCCTTGGATCACTGATACTGTTAGGGAAATGATGAGGTTGAGGAACAGATATCATCGCCTCTCAAAGTCATCCACATCTAACACTAACTTACATTCTTACAAACAGCTAAAATATCTGGTGAGAGCTGCGATTGATAGTGAGAAGCGAGCTTACTTTAGAACTCACATTAATAATAACATCCAGAGCCCCAAAAAGTTGTGGAGTAATCTAAAGACTACCTTAAAAATAAATAAACAACATATACATGATATACCTCATAGCTGTAGAAACCCAGATAACCTGAATCAACACTTTTTGGCAGCTCCTGGACAGGATCAAGTCAGCATATCTGATATGACATATTTTGAATACCACAGGTATGGTACAGGCACCTTTTGTATTAAGCCAGTAAGTGACGAGTATGTTTTTAAAATTATTCGCCGCCTTAAGTCGAATGCGTCGGGTGTGGATGACATTTCGTTAGATATGCTGTCTATGACAATGCCACATTCTCTGTCAACAATCACCACTATCGTAAACACGTCTATAGCAACATCTACATTTCCTGACTTGTGGAAAATAGCTGTAGTTAGGCCTATCCCTAAAATCTCAAACCCCACATGTGCATCAGATTTACGGCCAATTAGCCTTCTATCATGCATGTCCAAAATCTTGGAAAGGGTAGTTTGCGATCAATTAACTGCATATTTGGAAGAGTTTAATTTATTACCTGCCCGACAATCAGGGTTTCGCAAAGGTCACAGCACTGCCACCGCACTACTTGATGTTGTTGATAACATCCTTGAGGCTAGGGACCAAGGTATGGGAACTGTTTTAACTTTGCTGGACTTTTCCCGCGCTTTTGACTGTATAAATACATCACTGTTACTGTCAAAATTATCTTTCTATGGGGTTGATGTGAAAACGGTTGAGTGGTTTAGTAGTTATCTGAGTGGTAGACGTCAGTTCGTTCGTATGACATGTGATAGTGAGGGAAATGTGATGACATCTTCTCTACAGCAGATCAACCGAGGAGTCCCACAAGGTTCTATTCTCGGTCCAATTCTTTTTATATTATATAGTGCCGATATAACCAACTGCATCACTCATTGTAAGTACCATCTGTATGCTGATGACCTTCAATTATACTACTCGTTTCAGCCACAGCATTGTATCGAGTCTGTAAATAAAATGAACAGAGACTTAGACAATATCTCACATTGGGCAGAGAGGAATTCTCTAGTTCTTAATCCAAATAAGTCTAAGTTTCTTGTCATGGGCTCAAGATGCATAATAGATAGAATTATAGACCAGAAGCCAGATATTAGGATAGGTAACTGTTCCTTAGATAGAGTAACTGAGGCTCGCAATCTGGGAGTGGTCTTTGATGGGCAATTGCAGTTTGAGACACATGTACAAGAGGCTGTACGTAACTGCTTTTACCGGCTTAGACTACTCTACAAGATTCGTCCCTACATTAGTGTCGATATGCGTATAATGCTCTGTGAATCACTTATATTATCCAAGCTTAACTATGCAGACACAGTGTTTGGGACCTGCTTGCTCAGTAGAACAGAAAGGCTCATTCAGCGTGTACAGAATGCATGTGCACGCTTCTGTTATCATATTCCCCCACGCTCACATGTTACTCCTTTTTTAAATAGTGGCAACATGATGAAGATGTCGTCGCGTAGGAGGCTCCATTTAGCCATTCTTGTTTTTGGCACTGTCTTAACAGGCAGGCCAGTATACCTATTCAAGGGATTGACATGGTCCAGGGAGCATAATCAGCATCGCACCAGAGCATCAGCTTACCTTATGACTACACCTTCACACAGGTCTGCTGCATTCCGTGGCAGTTTCAAATTTGCAGCAACCCGCTGTTGGAACGACTTGCCGCCACCACTTCGTGCCCTTAAAACCGTTTGTAGCTTTAGAAGCAAGTACAAATTGCATTTGCTAACTTTGCAGAAGCAAAACTTAATTTAGTTTCTCCAGTTTCTCGGTTTTTTGGTTTTACTTTATTCTTTAATCCATTTGGTATTGCAGTGGCTGCGCCATACAGCAGCGGGGGTCAATTAGGTTTGTCTATTTTGCCAGATATTTCTGTATTTTGTATGACGCTCCTCCATGACGCTTAACTGAATTGTATATTCCACAACACTGACCGAATTATGCGGATAAACATTTAAAAAGAAAAAAAAACATTCAGTACACATATTACATTAATATTCTATGAGACTAATAGCTTTTACACACCATGTATTTATTATAAACACTATGCCTATTGCTTATAAACATTTTTAGCCATAATAAACACTGACAACCTTCCATTTGTCAATTTTCATAGACAAAGGAAGTTTGTTTGGGACTAGTGCTGTCGCCTGTCACTAGTGCATAGTGAGCCGACTTTTTAGTCGATTTTATTGTTATTATTATTATTATTATTTTTGTAGGCATTATAAGTATCATAAGTATATTTACATTTTATTTAGTATTATAGCTATAATTATTTATATAATTTATTTACTGTTATAAATGTATTTATTTATTTTATTTCACTTAGTAACTTTTATTATATTTTTATTTTTTAGTACATAGCTGACCGTGGCCTCACTTTTAGGCCCAATCTGAAAATCAGCGCTGCAGCATGCAAATGCCGCAGCCCAAAGCTGAGATTGGGACCTATTCTGACATCGCACAGGATAACAAAATTAGATATCTATAGTTATGTTGTAAATTTATTTTTTTATTTAATACCTATTTTGTACCTATTTTATTTTTCCCCTCCATAATGTCCTGTGTATGTTCGAATAAACGTTTTTCTTTCTTTCTTTCTTTCTTTCATTGGCGTCACAGCCTATTACTAGGCCTTCGTTTTCCCGATTGCAGTGTTCCACCAGGCTTCTGAGCTTCGTCGAGGCTGGGTCCTCTGCTTCATAGGGCAGATAGGCAGAGGCTATTACTAGCACTCCGCGCCTTCCGCCCCCTTTTAGTAGGACCTTGATTGTCGTCAGGTCCCTGTAACAGAAATGGTGTAGCGGAACCGCGTCTATGCCATTTCTGACATAGATGCAGGTCCTGGCACCGTTATCATGATGGTAGCTGTGTATTATGCCCCCTGTCATGCTTAGTCCCCTAATCTCCCCCCTGTATATATAGGGTTCCTGAATTAGGGCGATATCATATTTTAGTATGCTTAGCTCGCGTGCCAAGAGGGCTGTCGCGGCCTTGTTGTGTTGTAAATTGATTTGTACACACCTTAATGCAGCCATTTGTTGTTGCGCTAGGCTGCCATCTCCTCATCGCAGGAGTCGTCTTCGCTGTCCAGGAAAAGGCCCTCCAGCTCCAGACCTCCCAGGCCCGTTGACGGTGACGACGCACGGTCTAGGTCGGTCTCGGATCGGAGTTCTCCCTCCCTGGTTGCCAGACTTGTCCCGCTCAGTGGAGGGTCCAGGTCTTCTGTAGGCGGTGCTTCCACCGCCTCCGTTGTCGTCCCTGTGGCTTCCTTTGTGGAGTCCTCCAGGTTCTTAAAGCGCTCAAAGTCTAGGCCTGTATAGAGCCTAAAGTTTGCCGCTTTGATCGTCTCTGCAGATTGTCTGTCCATCAGGACGATCCTCCTCGTGGTTAGAGGCTCGGACACCGCTGCGACGATCTTCCAGTCCTCTGTCCGGAGTTGTGGGTTGATGCGCTGCATCAGCTTCAGGTGCCGCGCCAGATCAAGGCCCTCAACCGTTCTTGATCTCCACGCCATTTTCACCGGCTTGGGGAGATCCTTTGCGTGGATGGCCTTCAGTCTTACTGCTCCTCCTCTTACTGTGAGGCCATCTATCCTCTTAAGGGTTTCAACGGCGTTCGGGCCCTCGCACGTAATGTGTAGCGCTCCTCCCGTCATTTTCCCCGTGATGAACTGGGGCATAGGGTCTGGAGCCTCTTCCAGCAGCCCGATAACATGCAGCTGGATGGGGTCCACGTCCTTCGCCTCCAGCGTCTCTTCGGGAAAGTTGGCATGGACGATGGCCATCTTTGTACCCATCAGGGCTTGCCGGTAAGACCCCTGGTTCTTCACCCTTTTTGGGGTGTTCCCGGCGGCTTCGTCCGTCCCTTCTCTCTGTCTTTTGACAGGGGCCTTGTTAGGTGCCCCTGCCTCCTCTGTGGCGGCCTCCTGCTTGCGTAGGCGGTCCCGCTTCTTTCTGGCACCACCGCTCAGGCCCTTTTTGCCCGTCCTTGGTTCCTGTCCCGTGGAGGTCCCAGGCATTGGAGCCTCGCTCAACGTTCCCTGTTGAGGGACCGTGTGAGACGTGTCACCCGCAGCAGTGGTCCCTCCACGCGCCAGCCCCGATGGACCAGCTACTTCGGGCCCATGAGCTATGGTGTAAGTGCCCCGGTTCGTTTTCGGTGCTCTGGTACCAGTGCCTTCCAGAGCCGTGGCTCCCTTGCGGGAGACCTCGGTCCCTTTGGGCTCCTGCCCCGGAGCGCCCGACTTGTTGTTTTGGGCCTTGGTTACCCGTCCTTGGGCCCTACCCGTGCAGGTCCCAGGCCTTGGAGCCTCACTCGCCGTGCCCCTGGGGGGAGCCGTACGAAGCGAGTCACCCGCAGCGCTGCTTCCTGCACCAGCCGGTCCCGACAGACCAGCCACCTCGCGCCCCTGGGTTGCGTTGCAGGGGCCCCTAGCACCGTCCGACCCTCCGGTTATGGTTCCCTCAGGTACCAGGCCTCCCTTACGGGATACCTCAGCCCCCTTGGTCTCCTGCCCCGGAACGCCCGGTCTGGAGCTTGCGGCCTTACCTGCGCCGCCTTGTTTTGCCTCTTTCGAGGCCTTGGGTGGCACTACCTTGGAGGTAGCGCCCTGTGGTTTTTTGTCTTGTGTATCCATAGACTATTATTTTCCTTTCTTCACCCCCCCAACTCCCCACCCTCCACGGAGCCCTCACATTGGGGATGCTCTAAAGCACCAGAGATATTGGGAGAGGTATAGCGCCCTTGAGTGGGTTGTGCACGAGCTTCCAGGACGAGCAACAGCGGTCCCCCACCACAGGTTCCCGCAGCCCGCGCCCCTTCTGCTGTACACCTCACCACTCCCGGACACTCGCAATGTCAGTCTGACCTGACACCACAGCCGATTGATTGCGACTCGCTACGTCGCAACCTCCCGTGTGGGAAGAACTACGGGCCAAAGTGGCGTGTTGCCTTCGAGGTGTAACCACCCGACTCCTCTCAGGCTCAACCTACCAGGATCCCCTCGTCCCCCCGTACGGGTCCCCGCGCACGGCACAAACACGCGGGAGGTCATTACTATCCAGCATCAGATTTGTTTGATGGTGGACACCCAAGGACATGACCTCGTCATCCTTTGGGATGGGCGCCCGATGGTTTCTGCTACGTCTGTTTCATAAGGAATCAGACCAATAACAGGGTTGGCAACCTCTAGTAGGATAGTCCATCAGACTTGCCTTAAGGATCTCCACGACTGTAGCGCTCTCCCTTAAGACCATACCCCCTTGCCCTCTCAGAAGGAGGGGCAAGGTAGACCAGTATCCGTGCTGCCATACTCCAGCTTCACCAGGGCGAGGCCGAAGCATGTCGTTGTGCAACCGTGAGAGCATGAATAAAGGCCCACCCCTAGGTCCATAGGCTACGTCTGGGAGTAGCTGGATGCGGGAAGCCGAGGATCGTGTTAGGTGGTGTGCACTTGGAGAGGCCTATGTCCAGCAGTGGACTGCGATAGGCTGATGACGATGATGATGGTAGGCTACGGCAATTGCTTAACATCAGGCGTATGCGTGTTTGCGACTCAAGTAGTATAAAAAAATAAAAAATATGAGTGACCATTTTCTAAAATACAGCAAGACTCCTGAAGTACTTAATTTAACTTTAACTTCTTTGTGCATTGATCACTTTTTTGTGAAAGATAATCCATGTAAAGTCCATTCGAATATCAAAATAATGCTTGCTTCTTAAAGGTTGGTTCATTGACTAAACTTTAACAAACAGTAGTTATCTTTACTGTATAATTATTACTCTTCAGGGAAATTATGTTACATACTACAAATACAAACCCTTGTATCAACATTGCGCTTCTAAGCCGTAAATATTACTTCATTCTCAGGATAAATAGCCCTCACATACAATACCAGATGGGTTCGTTCACCTTCCTGAAACCATATAAGGAAAATATAATGTAGAACATAAAATGTAGTGTGGAGTTTGGTAGGTTTTCGACCACATTGGCTAGTTGATTCACATGGTCGGTCCAGTACATACAAAAATAATATTTATACATACATACATATCATCATTCCCGTCTCCTACTGGGGCAGGCAAAGACTATGGTACGCCAATTGCTTCGATCAAACAAACTTCCTTCGCCTTCTTTACATTCATCAACCTCTTCATACATGAACTTTGATTCTGGGTACTTTTAATTTGGCTCTTTTTTATTAAATCCGCTACTTGAAATAAATACTTATAAGAACAATAAATAAATATGTATTAATTAAACAAACAAGATACATGGAAAGAAAACTCAGTGTGTAGGTCTTAGGCACAAGATTTGTTGAGAGAAACCGCTAAGTAGTAGCATTTAAATGGCCGGCGATGTGCAGGAGAAAGAGAGACAACATATT
Organism: Trisateles emortualis; assembly: GCA_947095525.1. Taxonomy (NCBI): domain Eukaryota; kingdom Metazoa; phylum Arthropoda; class Insecta; order Lepidoptera; family Erebidae; genus Trisateles; species Trisateles emortualis. The sequence goes on along the minus strand of OX352753.1, from coordinate 1,816,165 downwards.
TTTTTACGAGGGGTCGAAATATAACATAAGTCATATAATTACGACAGTGCCAGCGTGCCATATGTCGTACGAAACGTGACGGTCAAAATGTTAATTTTTGTAAAAAACGAACGTAAATTATTAATGTGAATCCGTCCTTTGAATTCAAAATGGTGGATGATAAAAATTATGAGCGCGTCCAGTGATTTTTATTAAAAAGTTTTAAAGGTATTGTTATATGTGCTTGGAAAGTGTGTCAATATTCTTATGCTTCTTCTGCACATTAGCCCAACATAAGAAATAAGCAATTTTCAGAAGAAATACAGTAGTTCAATGTTTCAGTTTTATTTTTAATAATACTGTGGTCTACATTGGCCAATGTTGGCCCAAAGTGTAGAATCACCTTTATATTACTCTTAGCACGTTATGTCAAAAACAAACTGCACAGTTAGTCCAGTGGCTTAATTAGTCCCCAAGTTGTGGGTTCGTTTCCAACACGGAACAAAACTTAATGTGATTTAAAAAATGTTTGTTCCTAGTTTCTAGTCTCGATCTACTGTGTGTCCGAGGTTTATGTTTTTTAAGTCCCCCATGATATAAGGCCGGTCACCTAGCACAGAAGCTGTCTAAAGAAAAATACAAAAATGAAATAAGCAACATTAATCTACCAAAAACCAAAGTATTTTTAAAGTAAGAAAGACGTTTACTGTACAGAATCAATCAAACATTTATCTTCCCTCAAAAAATGTAATAATATCCGAATCCTGTTACCAATAAAGTATATTTTCTCGCATTTAGTATATTTACGAAGGGAATTAGTGACAAAAGATCCCGTCCGTCGCCCAAAGAGCCTGTCCGTCGCCTAAATCTACCAATCATTTTCTCGTCTGGATACAACATGGACCCATGCCGATGTCCCGATATCACGTCATTTTCCGTCTCACCGACGTTCATGACGTGCAGAAGTGAAAAATAAGCGTGCCACCCTTATCTACTTGATAAGTATTCTTTTTCAGTTGAATACTTTTTTGGTAAATGATTAATAATAGTATAAGCGATGTCGCCATTTTGTTTTTTGTTGTTTATTTTAAGACAAACGAGAAAAGTGGCAGTTGAGTAGGAAATCACATACATATGAACATATCATCACGCTTGTATCAAATCGGAATAGGCAGAGTCTATGATACGCCAATTACTTCGATCCTGATAATACTTCTTTCACTTCTTCTACATTTATCAAGCATGCACTTTGGTTCTGGGTACTTTTATTTTTAGCACATCACCTATTTGGTTTGTGAAAAAGTAATAGACATATTATAACATAATAATATGAGGTGTGAATTTGAATGAATTTGAAATGCAGCGGCCAAGTAAGGAATTTTCTTAAAGGGCCAAATTAAAAGTACCCAGAATCGACTTTCATGCATGAATAGGTTGATGAATGTAGAGAAAGCGTTCTGTGTCTACCCCAATTGGAGACATACGTGATGATATGTATGTATAATTCATACCATATGGTATGAATTTAATTCCGACAAGGGTCTATCACGTTCTTACAGCAATTTCTTTACGGTCTTAATTTGAAATTCGTTACATGGCAACTTTAAATAGCTTTAAAGTTGTTGGCTCTATGCGGACAAAACCCTAAGTAAAAATCATTAAAACCACAAAAAATATATTACAAGCATCTTTCTTACAATAACAATCGAAGAAAAATAACCAGGGCTATCGTTTTATCAAAAGATTCGTCCGTTAAAGCTCAATTACAAGAGCTTTAATTTCAATATCAGAGTTAATTGCTTCGGTCACTTTGACACAGATCCTTTGTCCTTTTTGATAATGTACTCCTTTATGTGGTGGGCATTTAAATGTTTATATTTATTTATTTACTAGCTGTTGCCCGCGGCTCCGCCCGCGTGGATGTCGGTTATCGCTGTAAAAAGTAGCATATGTGTTAATCCAGACCATAATCTATCTGTGTGCCAAATTTCATCCAGATCCGTTCAGTAGTTTTTACGTGAAAGAGCAACAAACATCCATCCATCCATCCATACTCACAAACTTTCATATTTATAATATTAGTAAGGATTTAGGATTACCAACAAAAGATACACGTGAAATATCATAACAAAGGAACGGTGCTCTCACAGTAACAGGCAACCACAGCTAACATAAAAGATAGTTAAATTATAATAAAAGAATGAAAAATCAGCATTATACAAAAAATAAAGACAAAATATTACAGTAGGTTAACAAAATAAAATGAAAAATTACAAAATACTTATTATTATTTAAATATACTTATTCCTATTTTAAATAAAAGTATTTAACAATTTTACCTATTAAATATTATTATTAATTAAATGTTGGAACTTTTTGCAAAATAACTTGACTAGGCTGGTGCAACCTGGTTGAAATGTCAAGCTAAATAAAACATGATAGAGGTTAATAATAGCAGCAACAGTATAAAATTTTAAACGTAACTTACAAACATTTATATTGAACTGGCACTATGGAGTATCCTCGTTCAATCCAGTAACTGATATGATAAATAGAGCACGGATCGGTACTCTGCACTCAATCCGGTTCTACTACGAGTTCTAGAATTTAGATTCATATTCGAGAAAAAAGTGAGAAATATTTTAGATTTATTATCTCAGTCAAAATACGTCCATTGCTTGATATAGGCCTACCTCAAGGGTTTCCAAAACTCTCGATCATGAACCAACCTTGTCCATCGGTTGCCCGCAACCTTTACCAGGTCATCCGTCCACCTTGTTGGAGGCCTGCCCAATTTAGATTACTATGTCATTTTAAAAGGCAGCAAATAAGTATTCGGCTCTATTATTCTTTATGTATCAGAATACTAAGACTCTTTACAGAAGTTAAGCAATTAGTGAGCAAGCCCAATTAAGGAAGGAACTCCACTGAACTGAAGATCACACTTATACCATAGGGCATTCCAAGAGGGCTGTATGCTTGTTTTTAACCTAAGTAGTATAAAAATATACTCTTCTTAATTTCAAAACTGCAAAATAAAAACTATTATCCAATAGTAGTAGCTTCAGATACAGTGCATTTGGCACCGCCATGGATATATTTACACGTGGTTCTACTACCAATATCCTGTAAGGGCGTGAACTCGTTTCAAATTGTAGCTGAATATTGTATTGAACGTTTTGTTTTGTTTTTCTATGTTCGTATATTATCCGTACCATGACGTCTTTGAAGCGATTAATATACGATATTCAATTAAAATTACAAGTAGAAAGAAGAAAAAGACATAACGTAGCTCGCAGAACCGATGGCCGTTGAGGTAGAAAGGTTCTAGAGTAACGACCATAAACTAGAAGACACCAAGAGGGCAGTCTTTCAACGAGGTGGGTAAAGCCTGGTAAAGGTTGTAGGCAATCGAGAGACAAGGTCAGCTCAGGACCGATTGCTGTAATAATCCCTAGGGGAGGCCTAAGTCAAGCACTGGCGTTATTAAGTCGACAACACGCAAGTGATACCTCTAGTATTCTGGTAAGCGTACAACGCTACGGTAACTGCTAAACATCAGGCTGGCCGTACTCTTGTTTGCCATACTAGTAGTATAAATAATATAATCTATACTAATATTATAAAGCTGAAGAGTTTGTTTGTTTGTTTGTTTGTTTGGTTGAACGCGCTAATCTCAGAAGGTACTGGTTCGATTAGAAAAAATCTTTTTGTGTTGAATAGTGCATTTATCCAGGAAGGCTATAGGCTATATAACATCACGCTATGATCAATAGGAGCGGAGCAGTAGTGAAATATGTTGCAAAATCGGGGAAAATATTATTCTTTTCTGAGTTTCCGTCGCGTACGCTGCTTAAACGGTTAAAGTTATGAAAAAAATATGTACTGAAGAATTATTCCTCTTTAAAAGATCTATAAAAAAGTCCGCGACAGCATATATCTACCTCTTAGGGTTAACTCACTACAACGTGATTTATGGAAATAAAAAATGATTTAAAATAATTCATTATCTGCAAACCTTTTTTTATAAACACGATATTAATCCTTATCCAAACAAATACGCTATTCGTCACAAGGATTTAATTTTGAACAAATTTGTCCTTTACATCATTTGATTTCAACGAGTACCCTAGGAGATATAATAGATTTAGTAAAGTACCATATTTGTAAGGCGGAAAGCAGGCGGCGATGTGAGAGTGCGCATGCGCGAGCCAAAGGCCGGCCGCCAGGATATATAAGAAGCAAATCTATACATATAATAAAATCGTAACCAAGTCGCGTCTGTACATTGATTTTTTTTTCGAAAAAACCAATTATGTACGTTGTATTTATGTTACTGAGGCCAAAAATGTGGTTTTTAGAATTTTTGTCTGTTTGTCTGTTTGTGGCCGCGTTTGTGCGCGATGAACTCAGCAACCACGCAACCGATTTGAATGCAATTTTCACTTAAATATTGTGGCAACCTTCCCATAACATATAGGCTTTATAATATTCCAATCGGTTCACAAATAAAAAAGTTATGGTCACTTTAATAACACACGTGCTATACAAGAAACACGCTTCGATTTATTTAGCTAAAACTTTTTAAAATGTAGTTTGTAAAACCACGTTTGAAGTTTATATGATAATAAATTTAAAAAATAATGCGAGGTTTCGGAGATATAGCAATCACCAATTTAAGTTGAACAAGTTAAGTTCTCATCAATATCGGCGACCATATTAAATAGAGATCAGCTGACTGGTACATCACGTGTTAACGGTACTAGGTTAAAAGTGACCATTTTACAACGAAATGTAATAGAAGCAGACATTTTTACAGGATGCGGTGTAGGTGATAATCTTTTATGCCCCGGGTTCTTTTGATTCCAAACAATTTTCCGTTTAGCATCTCCAGGCAACTCTATGTTTTAATCCCTGAAGTCCACGCAAACGAAGTCATAAATACATATCAGCTATACATCTACACACACATTAATAAAATTTAAGTGTCTGTTTGTAATATCAAAATAACAGCTTTCTATTAAATTCGTGTGGCTGTTTACATAGCACTTACAACAGAAATACAATTTTAACAGTTTTATCTCTCTGTCTATCTGTTTGTTGCAGCTAAAACCGTCTTTGATAAAACTAAAACTATATAAATATACTATAAGTACGAATAAAATGCTATATAATAAGAACAAAATAATGTTTGCTGGTGATTTTCGGCAAACGCTGCCGGTGATAGTTAGGGGAACAAGAGCTTATATTGTGAAGTCTTGCTTAAAAACTTCCCAGTTATGGAAGTTCGTTACGTACATTGTATCTATGTTACTGTTTATGGCCGCGTTTCAGAAATACAATTTTAACAGTTTTGTCTCTCTGTTTTTTGCCGCTAAAATTGTCTTTGAAAATACTTAAACTATATAAATATACTATAAGTACAATTGAAAAGCGTTAATCATGCCAAGATCTAAGACAATCACAGACTAAATTAGTAACGCCTAATAAAACTTAAACACAATTTATATATTACTATTTTTTTATAGACACTAACATTTAACAGTACCTTAGTTTAGGTAATCAGGAAAGCAGCACAGAAAAGAAAACACTCCACCGAATCTGTCTGGTCACGATAAACTCAATAATTACCAAAGATAATTTCATTTTCACCAGTAGACGGCGTGATTCTTTCATTATAGACATAGCTCGCACAATTGCCTCAATTAAGTGGCAATGGGCAGGGCATATACCTCGCAGAACCGATAGCCGTTGGGGCAGAAAGGTTCTAGGGTGACGACTACCGACTGGAAGATACAGCGTGGGCAGGCCTCCAACAAGGTGGACCGACGACTTGGTAAAGGTCGCGGGCAACCGATGGACAAGGTCAGGACCGAATGATGTGGCAAACCTTCCGGGATGTCTTATGGCTGAGATGGAACTACTTTAGTGGCAAACAAGCATATGGCCCACCTGATGTTAAGCAGTTACCGTAGCCTATGGACGCTTGCAATACCAAAGGTATCACTTGCGTGTTATCAACCTTTTTTTTTTCACCAGAGCTTTAACATGGGAGTATCACTGGGATAAGAATACGTTTCTTTCAAAACGGATCCCTAAGTTAGCGTTGGAGACCGTTAATCGCACACAGGAACACAACTACACCGCTGTGTGTAGTTATTTGGCTGTGCTCTTGTGTAAGGTGGAAGTCCTTCCCTCTCTTAAAAAAAGCACTACGGCGAACCTTAATGCCCTTTAGTAGTTTTTATTTTAGCCCAACCAAACTGTGTAAGAGTACGTATCAGGTTAGAAGTGACCAATTTAAAACGAAATGTAATAAATGTAGAGATTTCAGATCAGGGTACAGGGTATGGCACAGATAATCTATACTAATATTATAAAGCTGAAGAGTTTGTTTGTTTGTTTGTTTGTTTGTTTGTTTGGTTGAACGCGCTAATCTCAGAAGGTACTGGTTCGATTAGAAAAAATCTTTTTGTGTTGAATAGTGCATTTATCCAGGAAGGCTATAGGCTATATAACATCACGCTATGATCAATAGGAGCGGAGCAGTAGTGAAATATGTTGCAAAATCGGGGAAAATATTATTCTTTTCTGAGTTTCCGTCGCGTACGCTGCTTAAACGGTTAAAGTTATGAAAAAAATATGTACTGAAGAATTATTCCTCTTTAAAAGATCTATAAAAAAGTCCGCGACAGCATATATCTACCTCTTAGGGTTAACTCACTACAACGTGATTTATGGAAATAAAAAATGATTTAAAATAATTCATTATCTGCAAACCTTTTTTTATAAACACGATATTAATCCTTATCCAAACAAATACGCTATTCGTCACAAGGATTTAATTTTGAACAAATTTGTCCTTTACATCATTTGATTTCAACGAGTACCCTAGGAGATATAATAGATTTAGTAAAGTACCATATTTGTAAGGCGGAAAGCAGGCGGCGATGTGAGAGTGCGCATGCGCGAGCTAAAGGCCGGCCGCCAGGATATATAAGAAGCAAATCTATACATATAATAAAATCGTAACCAAGTCGCGTCTGTACATTGATTTTTTTTTCGAAAAAACCAATTATGTACGTTGTATTTATGTTACTGAGGCCAAAAATGTGGTTTTTAGAATTTTTGTCTGTTTGTCTGTTTGTCTGTTTGTGGCCGCGTTTGTGCGCGATGAACTCAGCAACCACGCAACCGATTTGAATGCAATTTTCACTTAAATATTGTGGCAACCTTCCCATAACATATAGGCTTTATAATATTCCAATCGGTTCACAAATAAAAAAGTTATGGTCACTTTAATAACACACGTGCTATACAAGAAACACGCTTCGATTTATTTAGCTAAAACTTTTTAAAATGTAGTTTGTAAAACCACGTTTGAAGTTTATATGATAATAAATTTAAAAAATAATGCGAGGTTTCGGAGATATAGCAATCACCAATTTAAGTTGAACAAGTTAAGTTCTCATCAATATCGGCGACCATATTAAATAGAGATCAGCTGACTGGTACATCACGTGTTAACGGTACTAGGTTAAAAGTGACCATTTTACAACGAAATGTAATAGAAGCAGACATTTTTACAGGATGCGGTGTAGGTGATAATCTTTTATGCCCCGGGTTCTTTTGATTCCAAACAATTTTCCGTTTAGCATCTCCAGGCAACTCTATGTTTTAATCCCTGAAGTCCACGCAAACGAAGTCATAAATACATATCAGCTATACATCTACACACACATTAATAAAATTTAAGTGTCTGTTTGTAATATCAAAATAACAGCTTTCTATTAAATTCGTGTGGCTGTTTACATAGCACTTACAACAGAAATACAATTTTAACAGTTTTATCTCTCTGTCTATCTGTTTGTTGCAGCTAAAACCGTCTTTGATAAAACTAAAACTATATAAATATACTATAAGTACGAATAAAATGCTATATAATAAGAACAAAATAATGTTTGCTGGTGATTTTCGGCAAACGCTGCCGGTGATAGTTAGGGGAACAAGAGCTTATATTGTGAAGTCTTGCTTAAAAACTTCCCAGTTATGGAAGTTCGTTACGTACATTGTATCTATGTTACTGTTTATGGCCGCGTTTCAGAAATACAATTTTAACAGTTTTGTCTCTCTGTTTTTTGCCGCTAAAATTGTCTTTGAAAATACTTAAACTATATAAATATACTATAAGTACAATTGAAAAGCGTTAATCATGCCAAGATCTAAGACAATCACAGACTAAATTAGTAACGCCTAATAAAACTTAAACACAATTTATATATTACTATTTTTTTATAGACACTAACATTTAACAGTACCTTAGTTTAGGTAATCAGGAAAGCAGCACAGAAAAGAAAACACTCCACCGAATCTGTCTGGTCACGATAAACTCAATAATTACCAAAGATAATTTCATTTTCACCAGTAGACGGCGTGATTCTTTCATTATAGACATAGCTCGCACAATTGCCTCAATTAAGTGGCAATGGGCCTGCCCTGGCATATACCTCGCAGAACCGATAGCCGTTGGGGCAGAAAGGTTCTAGGGTGACGACTACCGACTGGAAGATACAGCGTGGGCAGGCCTCCAACAAGGTGGACCGACGACTTGGTAAAGGTCGCGGGCAACCGATGGACAAGGTCAGGACCGAATGATGTGGCAAACCTTCCGGGATGTCTTATGGCTGAGATGGAACTACTTTAGTGGCAAACAAGCATATGGCCCACCTGATGTTAAGCAGTTACCGTAGCCTATGGACGCTTGCAATACCAAAGGTATCACTTGCGTGTTATCAACCTTTTTTTTTTCACCAGAGCTTTAACATGGGAGTATCACTGGGATAAGAATACGTTTCTTTCAAAACGGATCCCTAAGTTAGCGTTGGAGACCGTTAATCGCACACAGGAACACAACTACACCGCTGTGTGTAGTTATTTGGCTGTGCTCTTGTGTAAGGTGGAAGTCCTTCCCTCTCTTAAAAAAAGCACTACGGCGAACCTTAATGCCCTTTAGTAGTTTTTATTTTAGCCCAACCAAACTGTGTAAGAGTACGTATCAGGTTAGAAGTGATCAATTTAAAACGAAATGTAATAAATGTAGAGATTTCAGATCAGGGTACAGGGTATGGCACAGATAATACATAATAATACATTTATTCAAACTATTCGCTAGGCAATTAAGGTTGTTCACGTTTGCGCTAAAACAATTTGAAGAGCAGAACAATCGTACAAACAAGGAATATTTCTTCATGAAATTTATTAATTGCAGAATCTAAATGTTTAAAAGAAAAACGTGACTGACTTATCAACAAACGCACAGTTTGAATCACTAGACACTCAGATAGCTATTATGATATAGGCATCCGCTAAGAAAGGTTTTTTAAAATGTAACTGCTAAAGATGAAAATCTGCCGATGAAAGTTTGTATGGGGATAACTGTTGTTTTCAGATTTACGGTAAAAGACTGAACACGTGAACGAAGTCGCGGGTACAGCTAGTACATAATAATACATTTATTCAAACTATTCGCTAGGCAATTAAGGTTGTTCACGTTTGCGCTAAAACAATTTGAAGAGCAGAACAATCGTACAAACAAGGAATATTTCTTCATGAAATTTATTAATTGCAGAATCTAAATGTTTAAAAGAAAAACGTGACTGACTTATCAACAAACGCACAGTTTGAATCACTAGACACTCAGATAGCTATTATGATATAGGCATCCGCTAAGAAAGGTTTTTTAAAATGTAACTGCTAAAGATGAAAATCTGCCGATGAAAGTTTGTATGGGGATAACTGTTGTTTTCAGATTTACGGTAAAAGACTGAACACGTGAACGAAGTCGCGGGTACAGCTAGTTATATACATATATGTCCACTTGATTATTTAGGTTTTAATATTCAAAATTGAAATAAACATTGAAAATAAATTGTTCAGTGTTCACCAAGTGTTCAGTGCTCATTTAGGAATGCGTTTTTAAAGTAACAAGTTCTAAATAATACTACTAAGGAGCCAAACAAGCATATGAACCGCCTAACGGTTAGAAAGTGTCATAGGCTATGAACACTTAAAACACCAAGGACACTCTCATTGTTGTCTCTTAAAAATTCCCAAAGTGGACATCTGAGCATCTAAACGTTAGTCCCGACTGTTAACAATCGTTAGATCATGACAAAAGCCTAAATATCGCAATCTTAATAACCCTGTCAAGGATGACACTAGCTAAACGACACCAGGATGACCACTAACCAAACGATAAGAAGAACATGAATTTCAATTTAAGATTGAAAATAACACACATGATATAGCGTAGGAGCGTGCGATGGTTGACAATGGCAGGCATTGTTTGTTTCGCTAAACACACTGTAAAACAAATTATCTGCGTTATTGTCAAGCAATTATAACGCGTTATAGACAGATTTGAATTGCATCCCACTATACATAATAATATGAGCTACTAAACCATATTGATATTTTAAAAGGCGAATCAAAAGTTATTAAAATGCAAAACATAATCATAGCATAATTATATTATGCAAATATTCAAAATACAATCTCTATTACCAGTAATACGACTAAAACTCTGTGCATCGGCATTCTCAGTAGGTTTGGCAGTCATTTTAGCTAAATACTTTGAGCTGTCATAAAAAAAATATAAGTTACAAAAATAACGCATGATAAAATAACTACTAATTCTGATCTTTTTCCTATTGTGTTATATTGCCATCCCATCGGCCCTAAGAGTGATAAACATAGAGTATATGTACATGTGTGTTTATGCATACACTTATTGTGTAATATCGTCTGCGAAAACGATTACTCGCCGTGACCGAAATTCAATTAGTAGCACATTATTTTTACCAAAAAAAAAAAATCAGACGTCGACTGCCGATGTGCACACTTTTAGTTGATCTATATTTATTTGAATCAGACGGTATCAGTGCAAACCGGATGGTATTCATTATTTTATATAGTCGTATTTTGAATATGAATACAGCTGTACATTAAAATAAACATTGTATCTACGTGTGAATACTCAAATAGACATTTAATTTTAAAATACATTATTTTGTGCTGTTTCACTCTCGATTGAACAACAAATAAAATTAATTTTGGCAATCAGATAAATTATGAAATTAAATAGTTTTATTGCTGTTTCGTAGAACTGACCTTATTAATGTTAGATGCAATGAAATTGGAATGTCATAATCCGCTTGCCCGTGATTACATATAAACAGGTAAAACAATGACAATTACTACCAAACTACTCCGGCTATGGACAGATATTATTGAAGTATTTAGGAGAAGAGGAGGGAGGCGCTCATAGCTAGGTGTAAACGATCAGCGGGTTAAGCAACCAAGGGCGTGGTAACCCTATAGATGGGTAACTGAATAGTGGTATTTCATCTGAGCGTCTCCGTGCTTCGGAGGGCACGAAGTCGGTCCCGACTGTAAACAGTCGTTAGATCACGACAGAGGCCTAAATATGGGCGATCTAAATAACTCTGTCACCAGGTTGGCCACTAACCAAACGATAAGAAGAAGACCCACAAAGAATTGTTCTAAGTCTGAGTGTAATTTGTGTCAGTTAATTGTATGTTTCCCCCCGCGACACAGAGCTTGTTCTCTAGTGCGGGAGTTGACTTTAAAAAAAATAAAAAATATGGTGGCAAACAAGCATTACGGGCGGCCTGATAAAGAATAATACGTAAATCAATAGACGGTTGCAATACCTACCTCTAGAGAAGGTGTAAAGTTTTCTCACCTAGGTTTGTGATGTGGATTTCTGAGTTATAAAAACATTTTTTTTAGAACGTATTCCTAAATGAGCGGCATATCCCGACTTCACACGAGTGAAACTTTATGGGTCTTTAAAAATAAATAAAATATTAAGTATTTTACATTTAAAGACCCCCTATCACTCTCTGATAATCCTTACTAATATTATAAAAGTGAAAGTTTGTGAGAATGGATGAATGGATGTTTATTACTCTTTCACGTAAAAACTACTGAATAGATCTGGATGAAATTTGGCACGGAGATAGATTATGGTCTGGAATAACTCATAGGATACTTTTTGCAGCGATAACCGACATCCACGCGGGCGGAGCCGCGGGAAACAGTCTAAAATATAATAAAGCTTTCATAAAATATATTATTATTTTAAAATCGGTCAAGTAGTTCTTAAGTTCCTTATTGTACACAATAACATAGAAACAAATACACATAAATATAACATGTACAAAGGCAAGCTTAAGTCAAGATTGAGTAGTTTTTGATTTTATACATTAAAATCCTTTTCTCTTTATAATATTAGTATAAATATGGAAATAAAGATAAGTTGAAGAGACTTGTAATGTTGATTTCTCGCTTATGGCAAAATATATGTCTCCTAGCTCTCTAAAAACATTACCTTCTTTGTCTTCACTTTATCAGGCAATGAGACCATCTATTATTAGAATTAGTGACTAGATAAATAAGCTTATTAACGTGACAATTATGGGAACGACTAATTCGGACAGCGGCCATTTTGGCCTGTTTCCAGAAACCTAAACCTGTTTGGGTTTCTTCCAGCATACCCTAAACTTTATTAACCTTGTTTACTGATATTATATGGCGTAAGTCACTAACCTCATAAATCTGCCAAGTTGATCACGCCTTCAATTGAATGGAAGCGTAAAACAAAACATGAGAATGTCAATTTTCAACTTTATTTCAATTGGTTTAAGATAAAAATTGCCAAATACACTGACCTCATTCTAATATTCTTTTGGTATTGAGAATAAGATTTGTCAATATACAATATTTGATATTGAAGCTGAACGTAAGTTGGTCAATTGTCGAAAGTATTCCCGATGCCGTTGCTTTGTTTCAACAACAGGGAAGTATTAACACGTTATTTTGCAATATAAATATTTTTGTTTTTGGCACATGCTAGCTACCATCTTTATATTTAGTGGTCGATATTGGGTTTTTCTGTTAAGAAATTTACAATAGATGCACGGAGTTTGGAAATTGGCGGTGTTTACACCCCGGTGCCTCGGAAAGCACGTAAAGCCGTTAGTCCTAAGCCTGATCTCTCTCCGGTCGTGTCGGATTTGCCGTCTCATCCGACTATGAAAGTGAGGGAATAAAGAGTGCTCTTGTGTTTGCGCACACACTTGTGCACTATAATATCTCCCGTGCAGATGGCAAGTTTCCGTTGAGATTATCCGCCGTGACCGAAATTCGGTTAGGAGGACATTATTATTATTATTTAGTGGTAATTGCCGTTCTTGGACGTCGATAATTTTAGGATCACAGTCGGGAGACACAAAGTCGAAAATGGTAATGTCTTTGAAAGGCGTTTGCTTAAGTAAAATCTAATTTTCCGAACTCAAATTATACTCATACACATTTGTATTTATGTTTTATACTACTTGGGTGGCAATCAAGCATACGGCCCGCTTGGTGATACGCAGTTACTGTAGCTGCTGTACCTGCTTTTAGCTTGCAATACTAAAATTATCACTTGCGTTTGGTGTTATTTACATCATGAAGACGTTTCTTTTCAAACGCATCCCTTTTTGAGCGTTGGAGACCTGTACTCACACACAGTAATACAACTTCACCGCTATGTAGTTATTTGGCTGTGGTCTTCTGTAAGGAGGCTCTTCCCCAGTCGGGATTGCTCGCTGGTATGATGTTCTTTCATGATGATGACATCGAATATGAGGATGAGGCTTGTATTTTCAGAGTGGGAGCTTGTTTCGACGCGTTGAGCACTTTTGGGTGAACAAAAATCATGGAACTCGCGTCATCGTCTCCGAACGCTTTCCACATTCAAACTTTTTGGGTGAAAAAAAAATCATGGAATTCGCGACATCGTCATCGAACGCTTTCCATATTCAAAAATAATAATCTAATAGCTCGACGACTATAATCTCACAATAGCTCTAATATCTCACAAGTTTATTTATTTATTTATTTATTTATTAGGGACAACAAACAACTACAATATAATGTGTTCTTGGGTGACAATAACTAAATAATATTAACAATATTGCAGTCAACCACATTATCCACAGAATAACAAAAAAATATTAATGAAAGCATGCCACTAGGTAACTATTAAACAATATATTCTTTTGGTGATATTTGATCTTAAAGATGACATTTGAGAAACAAAAAAGTATATAAAAAAAAATAATAATGTTACGACGCACAGGTTGGCCCTAAAAACTACCGCTATCTGAAAACAATAGCTATTCATAAAGTGTCTCGAACAATACAGAAAAAACATCATAAACGAACGTGCGAATATGAACCTTAGCGTTTAGGCGCAAGGTTTATGGCACTTAGCACGGTGACTTGTTTACATCATGAATGAACGTTCGAGTAACGGGTTTCTTCGTAAAGACGTTACTATAACTTACTACGATCCGCGCGTATATTCTCGATTCCGTGGCGAGTTATACATATATAAGGGGCCGACGTGCGGCGGACAGTCAGTCTTGGTTGAAGAGTCTTAGTTGAGTCTTCGTTGAGCAGTCAACGAGTCTTCACTGAGAAGAAGACAGCGATACAGGCGATATATCGGGACGATATTGGAAGACTTTAGTGAAGTGTTTTGTGTTATAGTGAAGAGTTTAGTGAGTGAACTGTTATAGTGTGTAATTGTGTTTACGGTGTATTGTAAGTGACATTGTGTGTTTTGTGCTGAAGTGCTAATATACTCGTTATCGCGTAACCTGGCATTTTAATCGAACCCTATCCTGACAAGTAACTATTGTTGTCGTCATTAAACATAACAATTAGTGTCAGCGGTAGTTCGTAACAACTGGTCTCAGAGTTGGGACGTAACATTGGTCTCAGCATCGGGACGTAACATTGGTGTCAGAAGCGGAATGTCAGTCACACTACGCGACGGAGACGAGGGAGTATACACGCAACAGTTGACGACAGAAGTGCAAATGCCTGTCAGACCGAGCGACGGTGACAAGGGGGCATGCACTCGTCAACAGGCTGTTTTGGAGTCTTGTGAACCTGCGACTGCAGCTCAGGAAGATAATAGCACAGGACAGACTATTCGGGGTACCTCTACGGCCCGAATGACCACGTCTACTGTGTGTGATATGTCAATCATCTTGGCCACTATGCAAGACTTCCAACGTCGATATGAAGAGAGCCTAAGCCGAAGAATTGAGGAGATACATCGCCAAGCTGAGGCAAGACTTATGCAGATTTTACAAGTTCATAGGGAGGCTCAGCGCCGAAATGTGCAAGAGCTAACGCGGATCTGCGACTCCATAAAGCTTCAGCCTATCACACATCAAGCTATGGAAGACGTCAGGAACAGCCAACGTGAAGGTACGGAGGACGTCAAGGATCTTCATCTTCAGAGGCAAGATATGGAGAACGTCATGGATAGCCAAGGACAAGCTATGGGGAACGTCAAGGATAACTACGATGAAGCTATGGAGGACGTCAAGGTTAGCTATGGTGAAGCTATGGGGGACGTCCAGGATAGCTGTGGTGAAGCTATGGGGGACGTCAAGGTTAGCTATGGTAAAGCTATGGGGGACGTCCAGGATAGCTGTAGTGAAGCTATGGGGGACGTCAAGGATAGTTATAGTGAAGCTATAGAGGACGTCAAGGATAGCTATAGTGAAGTTATAAAGGACGTTAAGGATAGCTATGAAGAGGCTATGGAAGACGTTAAGGATTACCAACGTGAAGTTATGGAGGACGTCAGGGATCTTCAGAGGCACGTTATGGAGGACGTCAAGGATTGCCAGCGGTATGCTATGGAGGACGAAGTCAAAGTGTCTACGAAAAAGGCGGATTGTAGCGAGGCAACTGTATCAGAACCGGGCCCCGAACCGTTGGACATGCAGAAGAAAGAAGATTTAGTGAGGGAACTGAAGAAATATAGCGGACATGAGGATATTGGTGGCTACGGCGGACGCGACGGATTCCGCACTGTTGAACGTGCTGGATTAGCACGAAGAGAACATAACTGTGCATTTATGTATAGAACTTTTGGTGAACAGGATCGTGACCCACCGCCGAAGAGAGGATGGCTATGGGTTGAAGAAGAAGTGAAGCGCCGTGTGCGTATGAAGTTGCAGGATTACTCTGCAGACCCGCGACAGGAATCGTGCGGGTGCCGTGCAGACATGCCGAGTGACAGACCATATGGAGATGTTGCTCGGGACGAGCAAGTTTAAGAGGGGGGCAGTGTTACGACGCACAGGTTGGCCCTAAAAACTACCGCTATCTGAAAACAATAGCTATTCATAAAGTGTCTCGAACAATACAGAAAAAACATCATAAACGAACGTGCGAATATGAACCTTAGCGTTTAGGCGCAAGGTTTATGGCACTTAGCACGGTGACTTGTTTACATCATGAATGAACGTTCGAGTAACGGGTTTCTTCGTAAAGACGTTACTATAACTTACTACGATCCTCGCGTATATTCTCGATTCCGTGGCGAGTTATACATATATAAGGGGCCGACGTGCGGCGGACAGTCAGTCTTGGTTGAAGAGTCTTAGTTGAGTCTTCGTTGAGCAGTCAACGAGTCTTCACTGAGAAGAAGACAGCGATACAGGCGATATATCGGGACGATATTGGAAGACTTTAGTGAAGTGTTTTGTGTTATAGTGAAGAGTTTAGTGAGTGAACTGTTATAGTGTGTAATTGTGTTTACGGTGTATTGTAAGTGACATTGTGTGTTTTGTGCTGAAGTGCTAATATACTCGTTATCGCGTAACCTGGCATTTTAATCGAACCCTATCCTGACAAGTAACTATTGTTGTCGTCATTGAACATAACAATTAGTGTCAGCGGTAGTTCGTAACAACTGGTCTCAGAGTTGGGACGTAACATTGGTCTCAGCATCGGGACGTAACAATAATAATAAAACTTAAAAATAATATAACTAAAATATTGAAATGGGACCAACAATATACTGGTAAAAATGGTAAGGTTCTTATGCTACAAATAGGGACATTCTCAACAATATTGCCTTGCGATGATTCAGTAGATCGGCGTTTTACAAATCCATGCTGTTCTTGAATAATGGTGTTGTGTAAAATGGGATAAATTTCGTTGTGTACTAGTCTTTCAAATAGTTTCGACAAGGTCGACAGAATTGATATAGGTATATACTGTTCAATATCATGTCTAGAACCTCCTTTGAAAATAGGCGTGATATGGGCCCTCTTCCACAATTCAGGAAACACCCTTCAGTTAGGCATTTGTTATAAATTATGAAAAGAGGTTCGCATATACTCTCAGCAGTGTTTATAAAGAAGTGTGGAGTAAAGCCATCAGGCTCCCTTGGACGGATCAAGTAGCTTTATTTGATTTTGAATTTTGGATTTATCTAAGGATATGTTATTGATAGCTATGTTCGGTTCATGACACAGTGAGGGGGGTTGCCATACAGACTGCGTTGTTTGAATCTTAGGTTCAAAGACTGATAGAAAAAACTCAGAAAACATGTTACACACGGCAACCGGATCACTCGACTTAAGATTTTGGTAATGCATCATAGATGGAATACCTGACTTGCTTTTACGATTTGAGATAAATGACCAAAAATGTTTAATATTAGAAGCAATATAAGTTACTTAGTTTTCACTTCTATCGGCAGTCCCCAAAGACTACCCCGCATGTTTTTTTGAGTTATAGGTCGTTTCGCCCGCCATTTGTTCGTCCGAACGGGCCAAACGATCAAATTACGAAAAAAAAGAATTTGATTGGGCGTTTCGCCCGATTGAAGTTTTATTACTTTTCATGTACAGACAGATTTTGATGCTGTCTATACATGAACAGTAATAAAACCTCTATCGGGCGAAACGCCCAATCAAATATTATATTTTTTTGTAATTTGGTCGTTCGGCCAGCTCGGGCGAACAAATGGCGGGCGAAACGTCCTATAACTCGTTTTTTTTCTGTATGTTTTCAACAAGCAATAAAATCTAATTATTTACTTGCAATTCACTAAACTATGTCAACTTTGAACAATGACACAATTCAAAATATACTGAAAACAATAGGAAGGCGATAAAACTTTCCAAAAGATAAAAGTTTGTTTGAAAAACAAAAACAGTTCTACATTTGAATATTTTTCGAGACTTCATATTGAACTTAATGTTTTAGAATGAAGTTATGATGTATGTTATGATTTTTGGAAAAAGAAATATGTTATGGTTCTATAAAATACAAACAAAATAAATAAAATAACGAACCTCTTTTAAACAGTTGAAACATTTTATGTTTGCTTTAACATTATATTCTTGAAGAAACAAAATACTATTTACAAGTTCAAAATAGGAATAAGAAATTCACAAAATATGGGTATTAAAATGGTGAAAATGAACAAGCAATATTGCGGGACTATAATATTATGCAGATTGTAGCTGTTACACATGAGGTTTGAGTTCAATTCCAGGCAGTATCAATGTGAATTTCACTTATATTAGTGGAATTTATAAGTACTTATCAAATGACTGACCATGTGCTAGTGATGAAGAAGAACATCGTGAAGAAAGTCACATGTTTTAGAAAATTTCTAAAGGCATGTCTGATCTATCAACCAGCACTAGGCCAGCGTATGTTGGTTTAGCATTTCAGCTGCCTCGATAGAGGAGAGGAGACCCGTGCCCAGCAGTGGGACATTTTATATGGGTTGGTATTATTATGTACTTAAAACTTCGTCTGTAAGGTGGAGTTCCTTCACCAGGACTCCACTATATCTCCACTCTCTTAGGACGAATACAAATTGTTACTATGTTTTATAGTGATGTACTTACTGATTTATTTATTGGTATTTTTGTCGATAAGAATATATATTACTTGGCAGCTCTTCGAATGGTTTAAATTATCATTAATTTCGTAGTCCCACTAGCTTGCTTTCGACTTTCATAATGTTTATATATCTTCACTTTTTTTTATTACATTTATTATTACTTTGACAAAAAAACGTATGTACAGTTGCTGTAACACCAGGGGTATCATTTTATTTTATACTACCAAGAAGACAAACAAACATACGGCCCGCCTGATGGTAAGCAGTCACCATAGCCTTTGGGCGTTTGCAACACCAGGGTTTTTAAAAACCGTTCTTTCTTGAACTCATAAAAAAATATAATGCTTATTAAAGACTATGGCAATTCTATACAAAAAGCTGCTCAAGCTACAAACATTCCTTTTTATAGTTTACAAAAGAGATATGCTTAAAACTCGGGACCACGCCTTGGTCGATAATCACAGTCTTCAGTCCTAAACAGAAATTTGAATTGGCCAGCGTGGTAAAGAAAATAGCCAATATTTTCTATGGATGTATTTGTGTTATGAAAAATACACCCAACTACCAGGACGAAGCATAAAGGATGATGCATGTTACACTCGGCACGGACAAGCATGAATTACTTAATACAAAATGATACTGTAGATGTTCGACCGGGTCCCGGCTGGGACACGGCCCCATCCCCGCTCGTTGTAACGTCAATCATCCTTAATACTGTATTAAAAATCGAACTGACAGCCTCCGATTAAGCAGTCAGAGTCACCACAAGACCAACTCAATTTTTATGCTTAGCCATCAGCAGAAAACCCATAAAACAACCGGCTATAACTATTCAGAGAAACTGACAGACACTGATAGACTTAAGTATCCTTAATTGTCTATTAAGCTTTCCAACAGTACTTTACTTTGTTTTATTTTGTTCCCCTAATTAACTGTATTGATTTTCGCTAAAACGAATGTCTGGTATGCTTCTTGTATTTCTTTGTTAGCTTAGTCATTTTAAGTGTTAGAGTAAGGTTTTTGAAGTGTAAAACTCTTTTAGGTACGTTGGACAATTTTGTCATGGAGAAAAAAGCACTGAACTCTCGTGACCGTCACTCTTAGATACATATCACATCAGCCTCTTTAGAAAAGTGGCATAAACGGTAGTCAAATCGATTAGGTAAGGTTAGGGATTTTTCGATAAGAAAGAATGTCGTAAACTTCTACTAATCTAGATTTATTTAAATAGGTTAAAAAAATACACCACAATATTTTTTTTAAAGACAACTCCCGCACTAGAGAATAAGCTCTGTGTCGCGGGGGGCTTTACAAACATACAATCAACGGACACAAATTACACCCAGACTCAGAACAACTCTTTGTGGGTCATACAAAGTTTTGTCCCTGTGTGGGAATCGAACCCACAACCTCGTGCACAGCAGGCGCATACTGCACCTACTGGACCACCGAAGCAGTCAAAACTGAATAGAATTTGAATTTGAAAACTGACTGAAAATTCCATACATTTTCTTTCTATTCTATTCTACTCGACTACCGTTTGTGCCACTGATCTTAAGAGGCTGATAACCACTAGACCAACAGGCCAGATCAATAAAATATCCATACTTAGTATAAATGCGAAGGTGCCTCTGTTTGTTCATCACCTTTTCACGTCTAAACAGCTGAACTAATCTTAACAAAATTAGACAAGAAGATAGATGGCATTCTGAGAAAGAACATTTACTTTTCACCGAAATAACAACAGGTCTTTAGGTATAAGAAATGGAGCACCGTAAAATACATTACTTATTACTAAGTAATACTTATTCTTGAGAAAAAATATTTTCTTTTATTATTTACCATTGATAAGATTTTGTGCTAAAAATAGAACTACTTACTTCGTTTATTTTTCTTGTGAGAATACAGTCGACCAGAAACGAGAATTATGATTGAGTAAGTTGGGTAACCGTATTAAACAAATATTACTATTATATTTATCATTCCTCTATCTGACTGGCCTGTTGAGGGGAAATCATTTACGTATACCGCCCCGCCCGGGGATGCGAAGTAGTTATGTCGGACTCTGCAGCCTAAAGGCAGCCGTCATACTGACTAAAACCTCCCCGAGCACCAACAGCCTTTATATGTGGGCCACCGGCATCTGATATGACGTCAGTAGTAGCTCGTCACGAAGCAACAAGGTCTAATACTCTTAATAATGTCTGTACAAATACCAAGTAGACCCATTAGGTGTCCGCACGTGCACGCAACACGATACTTTTTAGACGATCTTGTGGCTAATGAACAGCAGTGTAGTATGACTGTAATGTTGCAGATATTCAGGATATTATGCAAATGAATATATCCGCGTGAATGTTGAATATTTATGATGTTTTGTTTGAATTAATTTGGCAAAATAGTTACCGGTTTTGTGTTCTAACAAGGTGGGTATTTGTTGCAAATTGTTAGTTGAATATATTTGTTTATGTATTCTAATATAATGGTATTTAATTTTGTTATTATTGTTTAAATGAATATTTGGATTAGTAGTGAAGTATTAATAATTATACAAATAAACGTTATTATGTTAATTTCAAATACTTTTGCCAAGCTACGTAGACTGATATTAATTAATTCTTCGTCCGTAGACATAAATATCTTTTCTCTATCACACAAGCCCGACTGAGAAATAGAGCTCTTTCCTACAGCACACCATGGCCAGAGTTTTTGACTAGCTACAATATTCTTCAAACCAGAAGATAATAATATGCACATTAACATTGTTTGTCTATCGCAGTCCATGGCTCAGCATGGGCTTCTTTAATTACACGCCACATGCGCCTATTCTCGGCTTCTTGCATCCAGCTAAACCCAGAAAAGATCTTTCTCTATGCGATGATCGTCACTCCAATTAATCTAAAGGTATCTTACACTACGCTTGCAAACCCTTAATCTGCACTCAAGAATATGCTCCAATGGTTATTACACACACACACAGTTCAACCCATAAACGTCCAACTGCTGAGCACGGGTCTCTTCCATACATTTGGAGGGATAATAGCCTACTATACCACGCTGGATAGTCGGGTTGGTATAGAGTTTTGTTTCGAGTTTTCCCTCTCTTGCAGTGAATATTGTCTGCTAGACTTACTCCCTTAGTCGACTCTTACGACACCCTCAGGATGAAGGGGATGGTGACATTTGTATTCTTAATCCGTCACCATACAGATAACTATAAGAGAGGCAGGGCACCATACTAGCGAGCAAGCCCGACTGGGGAAGGACCTCCACCTTACAGAAGACCACAGCCAAATGACTACACACAGCGGTGTAGTTGTGTTTCTGTGTGTGAGTACAGGTCTCCAGCGCTCATTTAGGAATGCGTTTTGAAAGAAACGTATTCCTATCCAAGGGTTACTTCCATCTTAAAGCCCTGGTGTAAAAAAATGGGTTGGCAACACGCAAGTTATACCTCTGGTAATGCAAGCGTCTATAGGCTACGGATACTGCTTAACATCAGATGGGCCGTATGCTTGTTTGCCACCCAAGTAGTATAAAAAAAAAAAAAAAAAAAAAAAAAAAAAGAAGACCACAGCCAAATGACTACACACAGCGGTGTAGTTGTGTTCCTGTGTGTGAGTACAGGTCTCCAGCGCTCATTTAGGAATGCGTTTTGAAAGAAACTTCTAACACGCAAGTGATACCTCTGGTAATGCAAGCGTCTATAGGCTACGGATACTGCTTAACATCAGGCGGGCCGTATGCTTGTTTGCCACCCAAGTAGTATAAAAAAAAAAAAAAACTATGTACTAATATAATGGTTATTAAGTACAAGTATATTAAGTATATAATTACACTAAAATAAAGGAGAGAAGATTATTTTTATGCCTTACAAGCTACTAACAAAACAATAACCGATAAAAGAAACATCTAGAAAAGTATTCAATCAATCAATCAGCCTATCGCAGTCCACTGCTGGACATAGGCTTCTCCCAACACGCGCCATGGCACACGGTCCTCCGCCAAAATGTATGTATGCCTATGCTTTAGTTATTCTGCTTCTTCAGATTTACTCCGGTTTTGTGTTATGTAACTATATGATGGCCGTTGGGGCATAAAGGTTCTAGAGTGGCGACCACGAACTGGAAGACGAAGCGTGACAAGGTGGACCGACGACCTGGCAAAGGTTGCGGGCAACCGATGGACAAGGTCGGCTCAGGATCGAGAGTTGTGGAAAACCTTGGGGGAGGCCTATGTCCAGCAGTGGACTTCTTTCGGCTGAGATGATAATGATGATGATGATGATGAACTATATGATTGGAATATGCATCTTTGTCTGTAGTTATGTCGCTCAAGTATTTTTCCAAATGGGTTTGCTTACTTATATGGATGTGTTAAAGTGTATATTTTAAAGAAAAAAGAAAAGTATTAGTAAAAATTATGAATAGAATATAACAAAGTTATATTAACGCATACTTTACACGTCGAATAATAATCCATATCTGTTATCGACATAAGTCTACATGACATTGTCCTGATATCCAAGTCTATTGTGGCCACCCTAACTCTATTAGCGGACACTTAACACGTCGAATTGTGTAACAGAAGAAATGTCCTCCTTAATGAACAGCGTGTGGACAATGTTATTTAATCAATTAGGCTATGCCTTAGTTATTCTGCTTCTTCAGATATACTTGATATATTTTTTGAAGATTACTTTATATGGTAGGAGACAAACATCTGCTAATGTAATTCTAGATAGATCGACTCGACTTTATTGTAAACCAAAATGAATATTGCTTACAAAATAATTTTAAATGCTCATGCACAAAGGACAGCCTTATCGCTAAAAGCAATTTTTTCCAGGCAAGCTTTTATCGAGTATTTCTGTTATTAATAGGTTTTTACGCATAAAATTTTCTTAATAGATATCCATGTCTTATTTAACTAGCTCAAACACGACGCGGCTATCTTGTTTCGTTAAAGAGTTCCTATAGCCATTTTCCGATTTTATCATCACAATCAGAACACCCACCTAGGACCATATATAGTACGCATCAAAATAAATGCTACCAAGATACCGTGATGCTATCTTGTTTATTTAAAGAGTCCACCTTCTGATTGCATCATTAGACCAGCTCTACGGTACCATATTATTGCACTGTCACCAAATTTACGTCGGAATACTAAATTTCAGATAAATCATATACCGGGAAGTAGAGAAGCAAACTTGCAATGTACGTTACATTGTAAGCTAAATAAAAGCTTGTAAAAACGATTTTATGTATACATGCAAATTTAGACTTCTAAAATCTATATGAAAAATGAAATGAAAAAGTATTTATTTGAACACAGACAGAGACAACAAAAGCTTATTAACAGAAATATAACAATTAAAAAAAAAGAAGAACCAAAAAAAGAATATAGACATAAAATAAGACAAGTTTAATAAATGCTGTGTATGCCTCAGAGCTGTGCCAAATAGGTCCAGTTCAGCATAGGTCTAAACATCTAAGTTGATGTTCAACGATGATTTTCAACTGAACCTAAACCTAAACATAAACCTCAATAAACCTTATATATATGTAGTTCCCCCTCGTTTGGGCTATGCGCATTCGGATAGAAATTTGCCGTATCAGATAAGTGCTTAAGACAGCAAGATTGCAATTCTATTATGCGGGCCTTTTATATCTTCACACGTACGTATAACAAAATGCGTATAGAATCTTCCAGAACATAGAATTTTTAAACCACCCCGGTTCCCTGGTATCTTTATCACGAAGCATGCACATGAAATATTTATAACCTGGTTGACCGAATTTCACCAACGCGTTATGTTGACGCTGCGTTCTCTTCAATAGAGCTCATTAGCTTGACAGAGACAACAATACATTATGTTAGCTTTTAGATAGAGACAGAAATATCTTTAAGAAATATTTAAAGCTTAGGTTAGATATTCTAAGCTGTGTGAATGTTTTATGGGTATAAAAGCCGCATGTGAGTTATGAATTGTTTATTGTGCTACGTTTTTTTTGTTACACTACTTCGATGGCAAACAAGCATACGGCCCGCCTGATATTAAGAGGTTACAGTATATGCCTATGGTACTCGTAACACCAGAGGTATCACTTTCGTGTTGCCAACCCATTTTTTTTACACCAGGACTTTAAAATGGGAGTATTCCTGGGATAGGAATTCGTTTCTTTCAAAACGCATACCTAAATAAGCGCTACTCATACACAGGAACACAACTACACCGCTGTGTGTAGTTATTTGGCTGTGATCTTCTGTAAGGTGGAGGTCCTTCCCCGGTCGGGCTTGCTCGCTATTATGGTGCTTTTTAATAAAGGCTGTAAAAAATGATAGAAGATCTTTGTAACTATATATTTTTGATAACAACAAGTTTGGAGTCTACCTTAAAGGATTTATTGAGTTTTTAATGTGCTTTGGAGGCTTTGAGAATTTCTTCTAAGACATTCACTTACTGACTCGTAGTCACACCACATTATCACACCAGTATGACAAACGGTATTTTTTTTCTTGTTAGTCACACCACCACTAATACAACACCTTTTATCGTCACTTGTCATTATCAACTAGTGCTGTTTTATCGATATGTAAATAAAAAATCATTATATTTAATCACACCAGTATGACAAACAGTATTTCTTTTCTCCAAGTGCACTCGCACTTGGATCAAGCATCACTTATCGTAGTGGTATTTCATGCTTCGGAGGGCACGCTAAAAGTCGTTGGATCGGTCTGATCACAAGAGAGACTTGAATATGGGCGAATTAAATAATAATAATAGTAATAATAATCTTTATTGATCAGTAAAATACATAGTTACGAATATATAAGTCACTGGTCTCCACACTAGGATTCCCTGTGTCGTGGAGGCCAGTCTCTTTCATCGCGGTTCAGATAAATGTAGAACATACACTTGTGAATAACAAAAGAAAAACAAAACAAAATAATAATTATGACATGGCTTCTTGTAATAAAATGTGAATGATAGGGTGAGTTGAAGTGTTGTATATATGTATGTATGTGCGTGTATGTGCATGTGTGTGTGTACGTATGTATGTGTGTGTGTATGTGTGCGTATGTGTATGCATGTGTGTGTGTCGTGTCTCAACATTTAATATGTCATGGAAGAACGTGGTGAATGATTTAAAAAGTATTCAATATTTTCTCCGTATCACCGTAATCCAGATCTTTTAAATAACTTTTGATGAGAGATTTGCAATTAAATCTCGTCATAGGTAAAGTAAAAATAACTCTGTCACCATATTGGCCATAGCTAACCAAACGACAATAAGAAGAATAAAAGAGCTTTGGAAATTCATTTAACATTCGCGTATCATAAACAAAAAGGGGTCAAATGTTTATTAAATTTAATAAGAACCCCCGTGGTTTCATCTGCGTTAAATTTAAATTTTGTTCCGTGTTGTGCTTATGGTGAGTGCTTAGTTTATGTAAATACTAGCTGTTGCCCGCGGCTCCGCCCGCGTGTATGTCGGTTATCGCTGTAAAAAGTAGCCTATGTGTTATTCCAGACCATAATCAATCTCTGTGCCAAATTTCATTCAGATCCGTTCAGTAGTTTTTACGTGAAAGAGTAACAAACATCCATCCATCCATCCATCCATTCTTACAAACTTGCGCATTTATAATATTAGTAGGATATATATGCCTATGACACTCACAAAAAACTTGGCTTTCTATTGGTAAAAGAATTTTCAAAATCAGTTCAATAGATCCAGAGATTACTCACAAACATTGTCACAAACTCACAAACTTTACCTTTTAAATAAACTATGGATAGGTATAAAATTTATTTTAGAAACGCTATTTAAAAAAATCTGTTTATATTTGATAGCTCATCTCTTGAAAAAGATAAACTTTCCATTTGACAAAATCCAAAATTTTCGCGAGCAAAACTGCTGTAACTAACTAGTATTACATAAACATATGAACCGATATAATGTCCCACAGCTGGGCACGGGTCTTTTCTCATCTATTAAGTGAGAAAGAGTTTGGGCCTTAATTCAGACACGCTGGCCTTCGTAAGTAGCCGTGTTAATCATATAATGAAATTCAAGTCATTTAGAAGTATTCTTATGTAAGTTCAAATTATTATATTTATAAACCTTATGTTAAATTATTACTACCTAAGCCAAATGTTTTATAAGGACGTTATTTAGCCTGTAAAAAACGTTTAATGTTATCTTGTAAACATTGTACCATTGTTAAATGAAAATAAAAAACTTTCAAAATCAAAATCAATTACACACGCTGGCCTAATTCGGGTCAGCGTGTGTGAATTAAGGCCTTAACATACTACAAACGTAAACTCCAACTTCACGAACAATTAATGTAATAACGAAACAAAATGAATAAAAATCCAGCATTCAGACTGTCGCCAGAATGCAAGTGCAAGCTGGAATCAACTCAGCGGAATGTAATTGGGTAAAACTGCAGGCAATCCGCCAACAATCTGTCACTGTACTTACCGTGATTTTACATGAATTGGAGAGTTATATTTGAACAAGCGATGCGAGATAAGCGAGCATAGTATTTTTTTTATATTACTTGTGTGGCAAACAAGCATACGGCCCGCTTGATGTTAAGCAGTTACTGAAGCCTTTGGACGCTTGCAATACCAACCAACGCATCCCTATAAAAGCGATGTAGACCCATTTTTTTTAGAGTGAAAATGCTTTACGCATACCGCCCCGCCCGGGGAAGCGAAGCGGATATATTTTTTTTTTAAGCATACGGCCCGCCTGATGTTACCGTTGCAAGCGTCCATAGGTAGGCTATGGTATCGCAACAACAACAACTGCATAAGCAGTTACCGTAGCCTATGGACGCTTGCGACACCAGGGGTATCACTCGAGCGTTGCCGACCCTTTAGAAACCTTATAACTCCTTTCTTGAAGAACCCCATTCTATAGTCTCATGGATATGTCGGACTCTCCGGCCTAAAGGTGGTAGGCGGCCGGCATACCGACTAAAACCCCTCTGTGCACCTACACACCCGCCTTCACGGGTGGACCACCGGAACCTGATATGATGTCAGTGGTCCACCCAGCGGCTGCCCGCGCTACGCGAGCTCCACTCCAGTGACAGCGTCCGGGTGCACCGGGAACGCTGTCCCTCCGCGGTGCGGTGCGGGTGAGAGGCTCGATGCCCTGACCTCTCACCCGCAGAGCGATGTAGACCCTATACCAACTCGTCTACCCAGCTTGGTATATCCCTCCTAGTGAATGGAGGAGACCCGGGCCAGCACTGGAATATTTATAGCTCAACCTATAAATATTCCAGTGCTGGCCCGGGTGATGAATGCCTTCTATTCATAAAAATAATATTTGCCCTGATCTGTGTATTAGCGACCCCCACTTGACAGATTGTATAATACCCTGAGATTGGAAAGCTTTTACAAAGAACCACTTACAGACGAATATGGAACCTCCTCCTTTTTTAAAAGTCGGTTTATAGGCGTTGGCAACCGGTACTGACACAGCAACCCAACCAAACCACTAGCGTAGTAATTAGACTATGGTCTTCTGTAAGGTGTCTTTCCCCTGACGGGTTAGTTGGCGTGTAACGACTTAAGAAATTTTCTTGTTTAAAAAGACAACTCCCGCACTAGAAAACAAGCTCTGTGTAGAGAGGGACTTTACAAACATACATTTAACGGACACAAATTACATCCAGACTCAGAACAACTCTTTGCGGGTCACACAAAGTTTTATCCTGTGTAGGATCGAACCCACAACCTCGTGGACAGCAGGCGCATACTGCGGGCACTGGACCACCAAGGCAGTCAAGGAATGACGACTGTCCCAAGATTTAAAAAAATATGGATTTCATATACCTCTGCTTACCCTTTCGGGCAAAAAGGCGTCAGTGATATTTTGTACTAGTAACTAGTTCAACAGAAATCCGCCCACATAAACTATGAAACTTTAGACATTAATATATTTACGTCATAATTGCAAGCAAATAATTAAGGAAGCTAAGTATTAAACTTCAAGACATTTAGATTTATTTATAAAAGTTCTCGCTAATTGGAAACGTATTTCAGATTAATTATCAAGTTAATGGTACAAGTTTGGATGTTTAATCTTAGTACGTTTTATAGCGTGGTTTAGAGTAAAGCCTCTTTTAAGATCATTTGTAATAGTAATACATATGTCCTACTGCTGGGCACAAGTCTCCTCCCCTCTATAAAGAGAAAGAGGGCTAGTATGGTGCCCTACCTCTAAGAGAGGTAGGGCACCATAGTAGCGAGCAAGCCCGACTGGGGAAGGACCTCCACCTTACTGAAGATCACAGCCAAATGACTACCGACAGCGGTGTAGTTGTGTTCCTGTGTGTGAGTACAGGTCTCCAGCGCTCATTTAGGAATGCGTTTTGAAAGATACGTATTCCTATCCCAGGGTTACTTCCATCTTAAAGCCCTGGTGTAAAAAAATGGGTTGGCAACACGCAAGTGATACCTCTGGTAATGCAAGCGTCTATAGGCTACGGATACTGCTTAACATCAGGTGGGCCGTATGCTTGTTTGCCACCCAAGTAGTATAAAAAAAAAAAAAGAGGGTTTAGCCACAATATCACAATATTACATTTATAAAGTAGTGTGAAGCTATATAATATTAACAATTGGTAAATCCATACCACACAAGTATATTACGATATTTTTTTCTTCACCTTTAGCAGATGGCAAAGGACTTGTGCCACCGGGGATCGAACTCGCATCTCTTGCGTGTAAGTCGGTTCCTTTCCCACTCAGCCACCGCCTCAATGCTATCGTTCTAATATTTTTTTGTTCAATTTAATGTCATCTATTTTCAATAACAATGTGCTAGGTATACAATATACAAAGATTTCCCATTTCACTTAATGTCCTTTTAAAAGGAATCTCGTTAGACATCCGTCAAGTCCGACGTTTCTGTACTGTTGTAGAGAAAAGTGCTTACACTGTCATAGCTTTAGCATAATTTTTATATGATATTTTATTCGGGGTATTCCTCGAAGCGCACCCATTTTGAAACGCACGTGGAACGAAAGAAATTAAAAATATTCCGCACCTGAATGGTGCGTTTCGTTAGATGCGTTTCAAAGTGGGTGCGCTTTCAGGAATACCCTTTTTATTCGAGACAGTTAACAATCAATTTATTGTTCAACATAATAAATTCTGGTTAGTTTTTTTTCTACTACTTGGGTAGCAAATAAGCATACGGCCCGCCTGATGTTAGGCAATTACCGTAGCCTTTTTTTGACACCAGGGCATTAAGATAGATTTAGCATAAATTTTCTTCTTTTAAAAATATATTAAGCTTATAATTTTAATGTAAAATTTAATGTGCTTAATTATAACCTAATTGAATTCAGGTGAACTATGAAATAGACAAGAGATTAATCCAGTTCAACATATACTTTAATAAATTAATTAACGTCAAGCTGCGGTTACTAATCCTTCTGTCTGTCCCAATTACGGGAATAACGCTTCTAACAGTTGATTATAAGCTCTGTCAATCAATCTATTATGTCGCGTTTCTATTAAACAAACAGTCGAGATTGACAGTTTTGTGTATTGTCAATCAATTTGCTACATATATTTATTAATAATTTCTGAGAATAGTTTTGATGTCAACTATGAATGCTAGGTTTGCGTTAATTTTCAGTTATATTTGAATCTAATAGGCCATTTAGAGTTAAACAAACTGTAAAAATGTTTCTTTATTTTATTATTACTTTTTTTAAAAGACTACTCCCAAATTTAAAATTATTCATTCATATACCTAGATCACACGGAGTCAATTGTACAGGTCAATGAAAAATGCCAAATGAGACTTCAGCTAATTTGCCTACTGCTGGATTCGTTGACTGGGACCAACAGGTCTTACTCTTTTTTATCCTACTAGTAAGATCATGAGGCAGGGTATACTATTACTCATATAACTCTCTCTCTCTCTGTTCCTGCCAAGTATATATCCTGCATGGTGGTAAAGTCAGCTGTCCTTGTCCCTCTATTACTCGTAAGAATAAGTGAAATAAAAGAGACTTTACACCTCTATTTTCAAAGCTTTATAAACCACCTACTATAAAACATAAATTGTATCCAACGTTAAAACCATGTCTGAAAAATGTTTATAAAAAACAAAAAAGAATTATAAAACTTGAGCGCTCGATTGTACGCTCTCGTTCTCCGTGAAAATGACGCGACGCTTCACGCGATCATAAAATGTAAGTCCCTATCATAAATGAATAGCTAGCTAAGGTAGGTACACACTATTGTGTGATAGGAACGAGTAGATGGCTCTGTAATTACTTGCGAGGTTTTCTATGAATATTCAAGTGGCTTCTGAACGAGAATATCGGATATCTAAGTCTTGATGAAAGGTGATAATTTGAGGAGTTTTAGCAAGGGTTTTTAGATTCATTGCATGGGTAGAATGAATATGTATATCTTGTAATACATCAGCCGCACTAATCGATGGATCTTAAGCAAATTTGGCGCGATTAGCACGTAGATGGGTGACTATTTTTAGGTTTCCGTACCCAAAGAGTAAAAAAGGGATCCTATTACAAAGACTTCACTGTCCGTCCATCCGTTCGTCCGTCTATCTGTCACCAGGCTGTATCTTATGTACCGTGATAGCTAAACAGTTGAAATTGATGTATTATACTATTTTTTTTTTTACCAAGGTGGCAAACAACAATACGGCCCGCCTGATGGTATGCAGTTACCGTAGCTTATGAACGCTTGCAACACCAGGGGTATCATTCGCGCGTTACCGAACCTTTAAAAACCTTATAACTCCTTTCTTGAATTGAAGAACCCCATGCTATAGTCTCTCGGGAAAACCTCGGCTGGGAGCTAATTCCACATATATATAATTCATTTAGGTTACAAAGTAACACTTATAAAGGTCATAAATTAAAAATAAGCCAGAAAGATGATGCGAGCAAAATTTTCCTACGGCAAGTTCGCTAACGTGGAGCCTTGAGAAGAACTAGCAAAAATTTAATTTTAATCGCCAGATAGTGACAATCTTTTGTTTTAATTACTACAAGTATGATATGCAAGCATGCAAGCTGATGCACTCAAAACACGATACTTACTTTAATGATAAAATAAGGTAGTACTTAGTACTGTACAAATAACCAACTATTCCAAAATTACAAACTCAAAGCTAGCCGCATTTGTTCCAACATTGCTATAGATAGAAAAAATAAAATGAAGAGAATGTTTTGAAGTGCAGACCGTATTACAGGTTACAAAGAGCCAAAGCAAAGCGAATTGAAGTGGTAAGAGGAGTACCTACGGAGCGTACGAACATTTTACCAAAATTACATTGAGTACAGATTTTACAACATAGTATCGGTTAGAGAGTGTCCTGTTTATTTTGATCAGGGTAAATTACATATAAGCTTGCGTTTATGGACTTGAGTTTGATTCCTAGATTGGGTAAAATTATACTTACTGGACAGTTCCCTGTCCAGTAAGTACCACTGATAATGAACATCAAACGCTCTTAACCAAGTGGTGAAAAGAATTGAATGATTTCTTGTTCTCTGACTAAATGTTATGGTAAAAGATAACTTTTACCAATTATCTAGGTATTTACTAATTATCTAGGTAACTTGTCATCACTATAAAGTGATGACAAGTTACCTAGATAATTAAGAAAAGTTAATCTATTGTATTGGGATAACTAATACCTGTAAAATAAATGCAAGAGTGGAAAAATAAATAAATAAATTTTATCTGATAACCGTCGGAGTAGACGTGTCCTTGATTGAGACCGCGACTCGGCAAACGTAGGGTGGGAGGCCCTAAGGCTAGTTGGAGTGACGGTTTTCGCAAGGTAGCTGGGAGTAGCTGGATAATAGAAACCGAAGACCGTGTCTAGCGGTGTAAACTTGGAGAAGCCTATGTCTTACTGCTGATGATGATGATGAGATTTTTTATTAACATTTTCGCGGACAGTAACGTAGACAGAATATAAGTTTTATTGTGATGACGTCTATAGGCGTTCACTGTCCTTCAAAGTATTAATATTCGTACTATCTTTTAGTCATGAAAAGATAGACACTCACTTGCATGATATTTTTAGAAAATTATAAACTGTAAGAAGTTTATAATCCCTAATGATATTTTTTTGGATTCCAATAAGAACATAACAAACCATATATAGTTTCAAGAAGAAAATCGGACACATCGGCTAGGGTGACTACATGTTTATGTGAAGTTCGTTCCTAGCTTAGTAATAATTGATAGATCTGCAAGAGAAAACAACCTTGCCAAGATTAGTGCATCGATGAATGAACTTTTCCTTAAATCTCAGCAAGACCCAACGTGCTTTAAAAGGCTCATAAAGAATTTGGATTCGTCGTCTGTTTATTTTGCGGTCGTGTTGGATTGCCGTCTCATCTAGAGAGCAAAGGTAACAAAGCACTTGAGGTAGTTAGAGAAAGTGTGACAGCGATATATCTCAATCAAAAGAGGAAGAGCACTATACTAGTAAGCAAGACCGACTGGGAAGTCTACGGTAACTCCTTAACGCTCATAGCTAGGTGCACTCGGTGTTCGGGAAACAATCAGCGGGTTAAGCAACCACGGGCGCGGTAACCCTATAGATGGGTGACTGCACAGTGGTATTTTCATCTGAGTGTCTCCGTGCTTCTGAGGGCACGTTAAGTCGTCGGTCCCGACTGTTAACAGTAGTTAGATCACGACAGAGGCCTAAATATGGGCGGTCTAAATAACTCTGTCACCAGGTTGGCCACTAACCAAACGATAAGAAGAAGACCGTTTGCTTGTTTGTCACTTAAGTTGGGTTTGATCACTTAGTTCTCCATCTCTCTAAAGACTTAACTCTACGACTCGTTGGCTTCAGCGACTACCGGCCATTCAGTGATATTATTAAACACAAATCCATCAATTTTCAGCACCCATCTCTCCTCTCAAATATCGGTTGGTCACCCTCGTCCAGTAAAAAATTGCTTATGCAAGGACCAAGCTATAACCATGATTTAAAACCTCATACTTATGTCCGGCAACATTCGCCATGAGATAAAATGCTCTATATATCATTTCAAGGTTTATGTCTTATCCGGCTGTGGAAAAGAGAACCGGGTATTTCAGTTGGACAATGTATTACGAGTTTATATTGTAGTTAACCCATTTTAACATCACGGCTTTAAGATGGAAGTAACCTTGGGATAAGAATATGTTTCTTTCAAAACGCATCACTAAATGAGCGCTGGAAACCTGTACTTACACAGTTCTGTAAGGTGGTCCTTCCCCAGTCAGGCCTGCTCGCTAGTATGGTGCCCTACCTCTCTTAACATCTGTATGCACGCTAAGATACTAACACAACCATGTTTTCCACATCACATCTCTTATTTTCTTATAAATAAAGTATCTTGTCTTTTTTAGACCCTCAAGATATACAGACAATAATAATGTACCTATATATCCTTTACCTAACGTAATCATCTTAGAATTTCCTTAGTATAGAAAGCTAATATAGAAAGAAGGCTCTAGTCAAACCCGGCTTATTACTAATATTGACTTCGAGCGGCTGACTGAAGTCCGGTTTGTAGACCTTGGGAACCAGACACGAATTCGAGCGGCAGCGGTAGCGTGGCGTCATAGAACGTTTTAATACATTTTTTTACCGACTTCAAAAATGGAGGCGGTTCTATGTTCGACTATATGTATTTTTTGTATGTATATTCACTGATTTTTCCCCCATTTATGGACTGATTCTCAAAATTCTTTTGGAATATGAATTAAAGTCCCAACTGTTATGTTAGGTATTAACAATGTTTTTCATATTATATTTCTTTACTTTTATTTTATTACTAAAACTAGAAAAAACATAGCAAAAAATAAACAGACATGAAAAATCTAAAAAAAACCTAATACCAGTCGGTGCCAAGCTGAATATTACGAGTAGGTGCCAGGATTAACCTCAAGACTTCAATCTGTATTTATTTACGAGCTGTTGCCGCTGCGTCTGCGTGGATGTCGGTTATCGCTGCAAAAAGTAGCCTATGTGTTATTCCAGACCATACTCTATCTCTGTGCCAAATTTCATCCAGATCCGTTCAGTAGTTTTTACGTGAAAGAGTAACAAACATCCATCCATCCATTCTTACAAACTTTCACATTTATAATATTAGTAAGGATTTATAGGTTTTGTTCTCACCGCTCGCCGCCGCCGCTCGCCGCCGCCGCTCGCCGCTGCCGCCGCAGCGGTGTGTTCATGGCCGGGCTGTTAGACCTTTTGTACATAAGAATAATTCTATTAATAGATGAATTTTTATTAAAGATCTTTTTTATCCAATATTACTATATGTAAATAGCGACTTTAGGGTGGACACTTATTTAGTTTTTGCAAAGATCCGTGATTTTTCAATAAAATATAGCTTTTATTACCCGCTGATAATGTAGCTTTCTAATAGTGAAAGTATTTTTAAAATCAGTCGAGTAGTATTTGAGTTAAATCGTAACAAACAAGCAAAAACAAACAAAAAATAAAATCTTAGTATAATCAAGAGAGGTAGGGCACCTTACTAGCGAGCAAGCCCGACTAGGGAAGGACCTCCACCTTACAGAAGACCACAGCCAAATAACTACACGCAGCGGTGTAGCTGTGTTCCTGTGTGTGAGTACAGGTCTCCAGCGATTATTTAGGGATGCGTTTTGAAAGAAACGAATTCCTATCCTAGGGATACTTCCATCACAAAACCCTGGTGTAAAAAAATGGGTTGGCAACACGCAAGTGATACTTCTGGTATTGCAAGCGTCCATAGGCTACGGGCATACATCAGGCGGGCCGTATGCTTGTTTGCCACCTAAGTAGTATAAAAAAAATAAAAAACTCAAATATTACTTGAAATAATCATGCATATTATACAAAAAAAGTCTCGTGTGGGAAATCTCGATAAAAAAAAAACCCTAAGTCACCAGCTTAGCAGTTAGGCTTACTACACATAGGACCAGCAGTATGTCTATCAATAGTTTGTTTTCAAGTATAGTTTGAGGTTATATATTACACTAACTGTTGCCCGTGGACATGCCCGTGTGAATGTCGGTTAACGCGGTGAAGGCGATTGGCAAACTGCCCGGCAATACACTGCGGGCTGCGTGAAATAAAAAACACGTATCGTGTTGTGATCAAGGCACCATACTGGTAAGCAAGCCTGCCTGGAGAAGGAGCTCTGCCTTACAGAGGACCACAGCCAAATAACTACACACAGCGTTGTAGTTGTGTTCCCGTGTGTGAGTACACGTCTCCAGCGCTCATTTAAAGTAGGCGTTTTGTAAAAAACCTATTCCTATCCTAGGGATACTTTCGGCATTTCAAGCGTTTATAGACTATGGTATCTGCTTTACAATAGGCAGGCCGTATGCTTGCTTGCCACCTTAATAGAAAAAAAAAACAAATATACAAACAGAGCTACTTTCGCATCTATACTTACTAATATTATAAAGCTGAAGAGTTTGTTTGTTTGGTTGAACGCGCTAATTTCAGGAAGTAGATAGATTATAAAAAATATATTTTTGTTGAATATTGCAGTTATCCAGGAAGGCTATCCTACTTATATTATAAATGTGAAAGTTTGTAAGTATGGATGGATGCATGGATGTTTGTGACTCTTTCACGTAAAAACTTCTAAACGGATCTGAATGAAATTTAGTACAGAGATAGATTATGGTCTGGAAAAACACATAGGCTACTTTTTACAGCGATAACTGACATCCATGCGGGCGGAGCCGCGGGCAACAGCTAGTAGGCTATATAACATCACGCTATGATCAATAGGAGCGGAGCAGTACTGAGATATGTTGCAAAATCAGGGAAAATGTTCCAAATTACCACACGGACGAAGTCGCGGGCGACCCCTAGTTTATAATATAAGCAGGGATAAATCTATTGTCTAGTACTTACTGACCCTTATGTACGCAAAGCCTCAGCGATACCTTTGAGCTAAGGTATTAGATGTTTATATTAAGGCTTTTCTTAGTATTTACGTAGGCTTTGAACCGTAGATAAAGCTAGAAAAGGTCTAGACAGTTTGATTTATAACGAGGTTAAATCAAATGACAACAAAAAATAAATCAGTATCAAGTAAAAAGGTTTTTTTTTAAATCATGTTGATGTGTGTTTGTCTATAGGCTACAGTAACTGCTTACCATCAGGGTGGCAAACAAGCAAACGGCCCACCTGATGTTAGTAATTACCGCAGCCTATGGACGCTTGCAATACCAGAGGTATCACTAGCGTGTTGCCAACCCATTTTTTTACAGCAGAGCTTTAAGATGAGAGTATCTCTGGGATAGGAATACGATTCTTTTAAAACGCATCCCTAAGTAGCGCTGAAGACTTGTTCTCACACACAGGAACACAGCTACACTGCTGTGTTTTTTTTTTATACTACCAAGGTGGCAAACAAGCATACGGCCCGCCTGATGGTAAGCTGTTACCGTAGCCAATGGACGTTTGCAATACCAGGGGTGTCACTCACGCGTTGCAGACCCTTTAAAAACCTGTGTGTAGTTATTTGGTTGTGGTCTTCTGTAGGGTGGAGGTCTTTCCCCAGGTGGGGCTGGCTTGCTTGTTAGCCTCCTTAGTTGTTTTAGATAAGATATTTATTCACAATAATATCTCTCGCAAACATGGCTTATCTCCGACTAGATTAGCCGGTACCCTGTGCTTCCGGTTTCAAAGGAAATTTAGTATATAGATCTTGACATTGGGAGTAATTAGAACTCTATTAACATGTATATTTTTTACATTGTAATACACTCATTTTGTAACAAATAAATTAATCTTTATGACTAAAATTATAGCCTCTGCTTATCGCTGATAATATAGCTTATTATAAGTAGATTTAGATTAAAATCTGTGCTGTAGTTTTTTAGTTT
Organism: Trisateles emortualis; assembly: GCA_947095525.1. Lineage (NCBI taxonomy): Eukaryota > Metazoa > Arthropoda > Insecta > Lepidoptera > Erebidae > Trisateles > Trisateles emortualis. Next base: position 1,778,450 of record OX352753.1, on the reverse strand, counting down.
ATTCATTACCATCAAGAATATAAAAATACAAATCCTCTTTTTATAATATTAGTATACATATAAATTTACCGACAAATATAATTTATGATCACGAATAATTGCTTGCACACTCGAATGCCCAAAATAATCAAAAACTATTCTGTGTTCAAACACTGTGTTGTACACACAATTGTAGTTTCTAAACAATACATAAGCATTTCTATTTTGCGGAGCAAGTTTTAAAAAGCTATAAACAAACCGAGGAATAATTATTTTTCCAGAAATATTTACAACAGAGGTAGGGCACCATACTAGCGCGCAAGCCCGACTGAGGGAGGACCTCCACCTTACAGAAGTCAGTAGAATAAAGTAATGTCAAAAGTATAATGTCAGAATATTAAGTTTAAAAAATAATGTCAAATGATAATTTCAAATAATATTGTCAAATAATAACAATTTCAAATTTTAATTACCATAAATTCATCATATGAATAGAACGCTTGCTCAATGCCCATTTCTTCAGTTGAAATTTAAAGTAATAAAACTGTAAATGTTATATGTACTCTGGCGACTAAAAAGAGTGGCCCGAGTTTCTTGCCAATTCTTCTCGAGGCCCTACCCTAGTCAGCGAATTGGCCGTAGGAAAAAAGTATGCTAGCATTAGTTTTTATGACGTTCAAAAGTATCATGTATTTGATCTAAATGAATAAATGAGTTTGACTATGACTTTGAAAGCTATCTAAACTTGGACTATTTGTTACAAATGTTGGCAGTTTATTGTAAAATAGTCACTCACCTATGGACCAACCGCCGCAAGCTTGCTTAACCTTGCAGATCTGTCTGACACTTAGTAACGAGCTCCTCTATTCATAGTTAGGTGTTAATGATCGTTTAAGTACCTACCAAGGGCGCGGTTATAAATGGGTGACAGCATAATAGTATTTCATCTAAGCTTTACGTGCTTCAGAAGGCTCATTAAAAGCCCTGCTGCGTACAGCCGTGCTTTCAGTACAAGCCTAAATGCGTGATCTGAACAACTTTTTTTTTCTTTTTTGATAATAATTATAATAATTTTATTTGACTCTTTCACGAAGGTAAGTACATTAATAAATTATAGGTATAATAAAAATACAGCAATCTTCGTTCCTTTGTGAGGGTCTGGTGTCTAAAGTAGGTAAAACCTGTGTCACCTAGCTAGCTAGCGCCACTAACCTCCAAAAAGAAAGAAATTTATTTGAAAAATACTAATTAATAAAAGTACCCTATGTTAATGAACAAAAATTTAAGCAGAAAATTACGTCATCCACTAATAACATCCCAATCCAGCACTCAAATTTCTCCAACAGTAAAATTCCAATAACAAAAATTGGTTTTCCCCATAGAACACCATAATTAACGATGAAAGGGCACATCAAATCCATCAAATCAGCGGTTGTCATGCCTTGACAAGCCGCCACCCATTTACATCCACTCAAAAACATTTTCTAAAAAATGATTTTTATTTTTCAGAAAAAAATGCGCTTAAGTGTAATTTATATATTTTTTATACGTCCTATTTTTATAAGTACTACAATTTTATCATTTTATTTATCAACAATATAAGAAGCAAGTAGCTAACTCAGTGATATAGTAGACGCATGCGCTCTGATCATCTCAAAGCCTTAACAGGGGGGTAGACCGATTCGCGTACTAAGAGGGGCTACACGTTTCCTCCCCTATTCTCCCGATACGCAGTGTTAAAAAATGCAGTGAAGTGAACAATTAAAAAAGTAATAAAAATTATGTGTTTATTGAAAAAGTGTTGTGACGAAAATTATTGAATATTTATTTAAGTGTGCAGTGATGTGTTAAGTGTTTTTAGGTGAGTTTTTAAATATTTTTTAAAATAATACTTTTATATCAATGATTGTATTTATTATCCGTTAGAATAAATATGGTTAATGCTTTAATGAAAAAATATTTAATGAAATTAGGTAACATTTAAAAATGTTAAACTTTTCAAGTAAAGAACGCGCACTGAATAATTCGATGCGTATTTTTGAATAAATAAATAAATATTGCTGCAGAATTTAAATGCGATAGGTGGGCATATATTTTTAATGTACTTCTGATAAAAAATTCTGTTTAATTAAGATTAAAATGTTAAATATTCGGTGAGGAATTGGTTGCGTAATTCTTGCGTACAGCAATAAAACAAATATTATTTTGAAATGAACGAACTTACTGCGAGTATTGGATTACTACCGGTAAAAAATGAGTGTGAATAAATAAGTTTGAATACTATTTATATTTTTTATGATGAATATGTTTTAAAGCAATATTATTTTTAAAATTTTCTATTCATTTTTCGCCATTAACTTCAGTAAGATGAAAGGATCAAATAGTGTTGTTTAGTTAGTAAAATATGCCAAAATTTATAATTTTTGACACATAATAATTTTGAAAATAGTGTTTATTTATAACTGAATTTCAAAAATGTGGTTCTCTGTTTGATCGGTATGTCTTTTTTAACTACTGATCTGATTTGAAATGGGGTTTCTTGTTCTTGGGAGGCTTTAATCAGAACGTTGTCCTATATTATCAAGACACTTGCTTGGGCTATAGTTTAAGGAGTATGTTAGTGAAATTTCCATTAACCAGTGATATATGTATTTGATTTAGTTTATTACCTTGATTTTACAAAACTTTATACAATATTCTTGATTTTCAAATATAGGTAAATAATAAATTGAAGTCGATATTTTTTTTATTCAAAATGACGTTATTAATTACCTATGCACGGATTTGAATTATTTTTAATCTATGCTAAGTAAAGGAAGGTAAAGTGAATATATTACTTATAGTCGGTTTTAAATGAATAATATTATGATTTTAGGGCAGTCCTTCTGTTACTTTCCGCGGTTCTCGGCGGTTATGCGTCGGCTCTGGGTTAAGGCCCATCGTGTGTTATTTTAAATGGTTCGCTGAATAACTTCGACATAATATTGTGTTAAAATTAAAATAATATCAAGATCGACTTGAGTGGAATAAGGAATAGGAGGCTTTTGCCTTTCATTGGAATAATATAGGTTGAAAAGAAAATTATATATCTATAAATATAATAATAAATCCCTATTTCCTTTAGTCACATGCCTTACTGGAGACGGACTTTACTGATATTCTTACTACATAGAATCATTTTTCATTTTAAAGTTTTTTAATACTTTGTAGAAGGTTCTGCTTTACTCAGGCATTAATTATTTATGGAACACACAAAGTTTTGTCCCATGTGGGAATCGAATCCATGACCTCCGGCTTAGCAGTCAGAGTCACTAACCACTACACCTAAAGGCCAGTGAAATAAATTTGATTTCTAAGCATCTAGTCATGTTTGCAAAGCGTGGGTAAAATCTAGCTCTTAGTAAATAGAATAATTTTATCAAAGCTTTCAATAAAAGCTATTTAAATACATCAAACATTTTGTTGAGATATTATGTTAATTGATTTTGAAGAATTCAAATCTAGATAAAAAAGTATTTATTAAAATACTCTCAAATTAGTGTGGAAAGGTAGTACTAGAGGGCGATACTACATACATGTGCTAATCTCGAGGACGAAGCATGAAGTATAATTTATTATCTCAATTATAGACGTGCCACTGCTGGGCACAGGTCTCCTCCATACACTTGGAGGGATATAAGCCTATTATACTACGCTGCGCTGGCCAAACGGGTTGGTATAGGGTTTTGTTTCGAGTTTTCTCTTCCTTTCAGTGTATATTGTCTACTGCTTTAGTCGACTCTTACGACTTGTGACAGAACGGCGCGCTAACATTTGTATTCGTAATTTAAATTCTTCATCACACGGACAATATTAACATTTTCCGATTTAAGCATTACTATTAGACTATTTTTAACCGACTTCAAAAAGAGGAGGTTATCAATTCGTGTGTATTTTTTTTATGTTTGTTACCGCAGTACTCCCTCATTTATTGACCGATTTGAAAAATTTTTTTTTTGTCTGAGAAACAAAAAATATTGTAAATGATGAAAATGGGACCAAACAGGAAGTAAGTCCTATACTTCCAGTTTGGTCCCATTTTCATCATTTACTATTTTTTTTTTGACCGATTGAGACATAATGTCTCAGGCCATGCTAGCTCGGTGTTTCGGTACTTTACCATACATTGTATACGTAATTATATAATTATCAAAGAGTTATAATCCAATAAATAAATACCACACCCCATTAATTAGTGAATAGTTGGCGTCGTTTCAGTCAACTTGACAGTTGACTCCCTTGGTGGTCCAGTGGTCGCGGATTCGATTCCCAGGACAAAACTTTGTGTGGCCCACAAAGAGTTGTTATGTTTTCTGTGAGTCTGGGTGTAATTTTTGTCAGTTAATTATATAAAAAAAGAAAAAAAAAAAGATCCTTTTACGTACGAGTATATTCCAACTTCTAAATGCACCTATCACATCGTCAATAATAGTGATTATAAAGAGACAGAGTTTATTTGTTTGAACGTGCTTATCTCTGGAAATACTAGCCTCATTCTAGAATAAGGTTATAGGCTATTAAACATTACGCAACGATCCAAGGAGAGTAAAGGAGTTTGGCAATAACATAGATGGCGACACGAAAGGTTTTTTTTTCGCAAGTCTGGTTCCACTTGAAATTTGCCGTCTTTGGATGAGAGCGCCGGGATGCTAGCTTGGACTTTTGACCAGATCCAAAGACGCGCTGTAAGGATTGTTGAAGATCCAATATTCACAAGCGGTATTGATCCACTAAATAAGGATAGACGTTGCCTCTTTGCGTGTGTTCTACCGCCTGTACAACGGAATGTGTTCTGAGAAATTGTTTGATATATGGTGATCTTGGACGTGTTAGCAACACATTTGCCGCCACCTATAGGGAATTCATGCTCACATCTTAAAACCTCTACAGTGCAGTACTGTAAAGTTTCAAGAAATCTCCTCACCCGTACGATGATTTTGTGGAATGAGCTCCCTGTCGATGTTTTCCCGAGAGATATATAGCATGAGGTTCTTCAAAATTGGAGTTATACGGTCTTTGAAGGATAAGCAACGCGTGAGTGTTACCTCTGATGTTGCAAGCGTCTATAGGTTACGGTAACTGCTTATCATCAGGTGAGCCGTATGCTTGCTTATAATACTTAACACTTACTCTTACGCGAGAGAAACCGCGGGTGAAACAAGTTTTCTATATTATTTACAAATTAAAAGTAAAATAGATTATAATATCAAACATACATCATTAATTTTAGTTTGAAAATTAATACAGTAAACATCTGATGAAACCGTAATTAAAATAATACGTTAAGTCGATAATTATGTGAAATTAATTATGTTGTTTATTAAAATTATTTCATACTCGCTATTGTCCTACCTACCGGTCTCAAGTTCTAGCCTCAGGATTGGTTAAGTGATATTGAGGTTATTTACCACACAAAACTTTCTGTTGAAAACGTATCTTTCGAAACGCTTTCCTAAATGGGCGCTGGAAACTTGTATTCACACACAGAAACACAACTACATCGCTGTGTAAAGTTATTTGGCTGTGGTCTTCTGTAAGGTGGAGGTCCTTCCTCAATTTGACTTGCTACCTTGCATGGTTCCCTACTTTTCTTGATCTTTCGTGGGTTCGATTCTCACCAAGGACAAATATTTGTGAGATGAGCATGATCGTTTGTTCTGTATCTGGGTGTAATTTATCGATAATATGTATGTACTTCCACCTTTCAGAAGACCACAGCCAAATAACTACACACAGCCGTGTAGTTGTGTTCCTGTGTGGAAAGCTGGAGACCTATAGAGTTTTTCCAGCGCTCATTTAAGAAATACTAGTTGTTGCCCACGGCTCCGCCAGCGTAGATGTCGGTTATCACAGTAGCCTATAGCTATTCCAGACTATACTCTATCTCTGTGCCAAATTTCAGCTAGATCCGTTTAGTAGATTTTGCGTGAAATAGTAACAAACATATACATTTATACAAAACTTTCGCGTTTATAATATTAGTAAGGATATAAATATGTTTATCAGTTGTTTGGTTGCCATAGTACAGGCTCTGTCTAGTTTGAAATTAAATGGCGGTGTGTGTCCCGAATAATATCACTATTACTACATATATTAATATCGCATTATTTTAACTAAATTATACAATAGCAGTACAGCACAGTTGATATAACAAGACTCAATCAATTACGAAGAGCACTTGAGTTAGTTTACATAGAGCTTGTATAAATAACTCTACACTAATTATGTTGCCGAAATTTAATACCTGCACCTGTCTATATAATATAGTGCATTATAAATAGAGATCGGTTATTCGGATGCATATTTACCTAAAGTTTATTTTTCGCTAACATATTGTGGAAGAGGCTTCTAAAAATATTTTTATTGAAATAAAATTTTCGATTTGCCTATCATTTTTATCTCCCCGTTCAAAATTATGTGTATTATAGAAATGTAGAGAATTAGTGTGTTATTTAAATAGAAAACACATTTATTTATTTTATTTCAACATTACGCTGTAACAGTTAAAGTATAAACAGACGATCTAACTTGGTTCGGGCCACCAACCACGAACATGATGCGCTCCGAACCATATTATAATGATATTAATAATAATAATGTCCGGTGGACCGTGCGCCACACGAGCGAATATGGTTCGGAGCGCACCATGTCGTGGTTCGGCCCGATCCAAGTTCGATCGTCGGTTCACACTATAAGTATTCGTACCGTGGCCTATGGACCAACAAGGCAATTACATGGTATAAGTATTTGAATGAACTGTATTTTTTTACTCTATTAGAAACTAAAACAATAATACTTTATTGCTGAAATAAAGTAATTGAAATTTCAACAATTTACTTCGCAGACTTTGAAGAGTTATTCAAATTGATAAACTTAATCTATTGAATATAAACCAAACTCGAGTTGGATTGTATTCGTTGGTCGAACAATGGCCAGTAAGGTTAATGGATGGAATGTTTTAAATCTGTTTTAATCTGAAAGAGATAGAGCCATACTAGCAAGCAAGCCTGACTGGGGAAGGACCTTGGGTGTAATTTGTGTCCGTTAATTGTATGTTTGTGAAATCCCTCACGATACAGAGTTTGTTCAAAGTCAAACTCATTTATTAATTTAGATCAAATACATGATACTTATGATCGTCATAAAAACAAATGCCAGCATACTTTACTTTTTTTCCTACGGCCAATTCGCTAACTAGGGTTGGGCCTCGAGAAGAATTGGCAAGAAACTTGGGCCACTCTTTTTAATTGCCAGAGTATATTATTTACAATTTAGTATGAGTTACAATATTAGTATCACCAAAAAGGAACGGAACCCAATATACGATACAAAACTAAATTTAAGTAAAAATATTTTTAATAGGGAAACAATGAAGAGAAAAATAATGAATTTAGCTTTCCACTGTATGGCAATGAGGGATTTTTTTCTTTTGTTTGTATAAGATAGAAACGTGTCGAGATCACATTGCGTTCTTAATAAGAATCTAAAAACTATATCTTTATTATTTAAAAATAAATCATGCCATGATTGACCAGCCACCCCAAGTAGCACCCGTTCACGAGCATGACGCACGGCCATCATTTCCTTCGCCATATTAGAGGGAAGGAAATGATGGCCGTGCGTCATGCTCGTGAACCATGACATCGTGCTTTAGACTGGGAAAAGACCTCCACCTTACAGAAGACCACAGCCAAATAACTACACACAGCGGTGTAATTGTCTTGCTGTGTGTAAGTCTAGGTATGCGTTTGTACTTCGGTATCATTTATCAATTACTATGTATGTATTCAGATATATATTAGTATAATACTGGTTTCCGCGTGTGGTTATGTCCACGCCTAACCTCCCACGGGAACAGTTATTCCTCCGGGATAAAAAGCCTTGCCCATATGCTATTCCAGACTATAATCTATACCTATGCCAAATTTCATCAAGATCCTGTCAGCCGTTTAAGCGTGATTGAGTAGCAAACTTTCATACATCCATCCAAATTCTTTTGCACTTGGATTCGGTTGTCGTGATAAAAAGTAATAAATATGTTTTTCCCAGGATACCATCTATCTCTTTGCGAAATTTAATTGAGATTTGTTCAGCCGTTTAGTCATGCAAGCGTCACAAACAAACTCACTTTCAGATTTATAATATTAGTATGGATTTATCAGTTGTCTGGTTGCCATAGTACAGGCTCTGGCTAATTTGAAATCAGATGGCCATGTGTGAGATAGCCCAAAGCTTTTTCTTTCTTTTTCTCAAAGTTTTTTAATTTAGTAAGCATCTTTTGAGGCTTCACAGACTTTCGATAAGTGTTTACAATGTCTTCTAGTGTCTTTTGTTTTTAGAAGAATACCAGCGCTGCTACGTCTTTCGTCGTAGCAGCTATATAGCTGAGCTAAGACCATTTTCGCCTTAAATAGGCTAGTTTTTTTAATAAGTACCCTCCTTTGTTAAACTACTTTTTGTTTGAGAGCGAAATATTTTTTTTATTTTCTTTCTTTCTAGTGCTTTATATGTTTTAATATATCGCCAGCGTTTCTAGGCTCAGGGTTTAATAAGGTTCACTGGGCTGACAGCAACGCAGTTAATAACAATTTTTCTTTTAGATTTATCGCTTTTCTTAACACTGTAACCGTGTTACTTTAAATTATTTCTTTTTTATTGGGTCATACTATTTTATAATACCTATACATGTTGAGTCTAAAAAATAGACGAGCCGTTTATTTCTATTATAATAACTTTAAAGTATGTCCGCGTGGTGACGGATTAAGAATACAAATGTCACCACCCCTTCCATCCCGAGGGTGTCGTAAGAGTCGACTTAGGGAGTAAGTCAGGCAGACATATCCACTGCTAGAGAAGGAAAACTCGAAACAAAACCCTATACCAACCCGTCTGGCCAGCGTGGTATAGTAGGCTAATATCCCTCTAAATGTTTAGAGGAGACCCGTGCCCAGCAGTGGGACGTTTATGGGTTGAGATGTAACTTTAAAGTATGCTTATTTGTCATATAAGTGGTAAATGTATAAGTGGCTCAGTGGTCACTATGTGTGACTGCTGATCACGAGGTCCCAGGTTCGATTCACGGTTCAGGCCAAAAAATTTATATTCGGTTTTTATGTCAAGAAAGCCATAATAGATTGTCCGAAGTATGAAAATTGGCGGTGATTATACTTCCGTCCCTCAGAAATCACGTAAAGCTGTTAGTTCTACGTCTGATCTATTTCCAGTCGTGTCAGATTGCCGTTCATCAGACGATGAGAAAGAGAGAGTAAAGAGTGCATTTGTGTTTGCGCATACACTTGTGCACTATAATATCTCTCACGCAACTGGCTAGTCTCCGCTGCAATATTCCCAGTTTAGACGATTATAGTTTACTAGCTGTTTCCCGCGGCTCCGACCGCGTGGATGTCAGTTATCGCGAAAAAAACCTATTCGCTATTCTTTAGACTTTTGCTAGACTTTAATCTATCTCTATGCCAAATTTTATCCAGCCCCTCTAGACAAGTGGCATAAACGGTAGTCGAAACAAAAAGTCAAAAAAGCAATGCATGGGATTTGACGTTAATTTACGATTATGTGTAATGTCGTAAACTTACGTCAATTCCCATACATTTCTTGACTTTTTAATTCGACTACCGTTTATACCACTTGCCTAGAAGGGCAGATCATTTTAGTAGTTTTTACGTGAAAGAATAACAAACATCCATCCATCCTCACAAAATTTCACAATTATAATATTAGAAGGAAATATGATACCACTACATTTATTGCTGCAAAACGTTGAATATTCTAGAATATTATCGAAAATACAATAAATAGAACTTAATCAGTACCTACACTGTATTTCTATTGTTGATACCGGTGACCAGTATATTCTGTTGCCATTGTTAGTTTTGCATCGAATCTAACAAAGGATTTGGAGCTTAGTTTGTTTTATTCAATAGATTCATACCTTTTAGTTTCCATGTTGCGTATTTCGAATGGCTCGTTGGTCTTAAGGATGGTGAGTGCAAACTATTGATTACGAAGTCCTGGGTTTGAAACGCGTTCGGCAAAATTTTATATTAGGTTTATTTTATACTACTTGGGTGGCAAACAAGCATACGGCCCACCTGATGGTTAGCCGTTACTGTAGCTTAAGGACGCTTGCAATACCAGATATTACTTGTGTGTCGCTGACCCATTTTTTTACGAGGACTTCATGGATGGAGTATCCCTGAGATATTAAGGCCCTCTCTTAAGAAATTTGCACTTTAAAGCTTAATATTTCACAAACGAATCCTTCAGTCAAAAACCTGTCTTAACAAACCTACAATATTTTTAAAAGACCTATTCAACAATACCCAACACCATGGGGTAGTTAAGAAAAAAAAAACATCCCCACTTCACATGTACAGGAGATACCCTAGGAAAACAATTTTTTCAAGATTTTATTCTACCATACTTAAATATTAAAGCAATGTGGAAAAAGACGAGCCCGGAGCAGGACTCGAACCTGCGCCTCTCGGGTTCCGGCCCAGCGCACTACCAACTGTGCCATCCGAGCTCCTACTCCAGAGTTCGAATTTGTCCACTGCTTGTTTACGTCTTGGAGTGACGTAAGTTTCATTCAAACGTTAGCCGTTACAGGTCTATACGTACAACATCTTCCAATATTGAGGAAAGAATGTTATTAAAGAATGAAACCACTCAATATTATTAAATATTTTTAGCATTTTTGCTATGCAATCAGCTCAAATATACTTAAATATTAAAGCAATGTGGAAAAAGACGAGCCCGGAGCAGGACTCGAACCTGCGCCTCTCGGGTTCCGGCCCAGCGCACTACCAACTGTGCCATCCGAGCTCCTACTCCAGAGTTCGAATTTGTCCACTGCTTGTTTACGTCTTGGAGTGACGTAAGTTTCATTCAAACGTTAGCCGTTACAGGTCTATACGTACAACATCTTCCAATATTGAGGAAAGAATGTTATTAAAGAATGAAACCACTCAATATTATTAAATATTTTTAGCATTTTTGCTATGCAATCAGCTCAAATATACTTAAATATTAAAGCAATGTGGAAAAAGACGAGCCCGGAGCAGGACTCGAACCTGCGCCTCTCGGGTTCCGGCCCAGCGCACTACCAACTGTGCCATCCGAGCTCCTACTCCAGAGTTCGAATTTGTCCACTGCTTGTTTACGTCTTGGAGTGACGTAAGTTTCATTCAAACGTTAGCCGTTACAGGTCTATACGTACAACATCTTCCAATATTGAGGAAAGAATGTTATTAAAGAATGAAACCACTCAATATTATTAAATATTTTTAGCATTTTTGCTATGCAATCAGCTCAAATATACTTAAATATTAAAGCAATGTGGAAAAAGACGAGCCCGGAGCAGGACTCGAACCTGCGCCTCTCGGGTTCCGGCCCAGCGCACTACCAACTGTGCCATCCGAGCTCCTACTCCAGAGTTCGAATTTGTCCACTGCTTGTTTACGTCTTGGAGTGACGTAAGTTTCATTCAAACGTTAGCCGTTACAGGTCTATACGTACAACATCTTCCAATATTGAGGAAAGAATGTTATTAAAGAATGAAACCACTCAATACTCCGGGCTCGTCTTTTTCCACATTGCTTTAATATTTAAGTATATTTGAGCTGATTGCATAGCAAAAATGCTAAAAATATTTAATAATATTGAGTGGTTTCATTCTTTAATAACATTCTTTCCTCAATATTGGAAGATGTTGTACGTATAGACCTGTAACGGCTAACGTTTGAATGAAACTTACGTCACTCCAAGACGTAAACAAGCAGTGGACAAATTCGAACTCTGGAGTAGGAGCTCGGATGGCACAGTTGGTAGTGCGCTGGGCCGGAACCCGAGAGGCGCAGGTTCGAGTCCTGCTCCGGGCTCGTCTTTTTCCACATTGCTTTAATATTTAAGTATATTTGAGCTGATTGCATAGCAAAAATGCTAAAAATATTTATTCTACCACTTTGTTGGCATAAAAAATATGTTTATTCGTGCCAAATTACAGCTTTCTAGGACTAAAGGTCTTTGAGCAAATCTGCGGACGGACGGACGGACATAGCGAAACTATAAGGGTTCCTTGTTTACTTCGGAACCCTAAAAATGTCGTAATCACTTTTATCCATACATGCAATCGACGAAAATTTTAAGCTTATTCCACTACTTCCCCGTTTCCAGATGACAAAGCCCCACCGCACTCCGATGACAAGGAGTTGATCTATACACACAATAAATCTATCTCCGGTCCTTCCAATCCTATCTCCAGGGTGATTTATATCTGGTAGGGAAGGGCGGTTACGTAAGGTGGAAAATAGCAAGCATACAATTTTAGTAGGTGTTCATATGTTTTACAAAATCCTACTAATATTATAAACGTGAAAGTTTGTAAGTATGGATGGATGGATGTATGGATGTTTGTTTCTCTTTCACGTAAAAACTACTGAACGGATCTGGATAAAATTTGGCACAGAGATAGATTATGGTCTGGAATAACACATAGGCTACAGCGATAACTATTCTTTCTCTTTCCAGGTATGACTGTACTCGATTATTGATATTTTAGTACTCGATTACCAAGATATGTGATATTTTTTCGTTCTTTTTTTTTTTAATTACAACTCCCGCACTAGAGAACAAGCTCTGTGTCGCGGGAGACTTTACAAACATACAATTAACGGACACAAATAACACCCAGACTCAGAACAATTCTTCGTGGGTCACACAAAGTTATGTCCTGTGTGGGAATCGAACCCACGTGCACAGCAGGCGTATACTGCGGCCACTGGACCACCGAGGCAGTCAGCAAGTTATTAGTTCAGTAGACGAGGTTCGTCAACTTGAATGAAAAAACTACAAGATACAGTCAGAACAATTTCAATAATACCGCGTTGTGCCTTTTGTGTGGTGGCTCCCTGGGGAAAGTTGTCGACACTCTTGTCGAGCGTATTTGTGATTGTGCTAAATAGAGAAAACACTACTGGGACTTGTGAAGTTATCGTACTCCATTTGATAAAATAGCTACAGGAATATTTAAGAAGATTGTTTAATGATTAGTGATTGACTGCCTTGGTGGCCCAGTGGCCGCTGTACGCGCTTGCTGTGCACGAGGTTGTGGATTCGATTCCCACACAGGACAAAACTTTGTGTGACCCGCAAAGAGTTGTTCTGAGTCTGGATGTAATTTGTGCCCTTTAATTGTATGTTTGTAAAGTCCCCCGCGACACAGAGCTTGTTCTCTAGTGCAGGAGTTGTCCTTAAAAAGTGATGGAGAGAAGTAGGGTACCATACTAGCAAGCCCAACTGGGGAAGAACCTATACTTTACAGAAGACTATAGCCAAAAAACTACACGCAGCAGTACAGTTCTGTTCTTGTATACGATTACAGGTTTGCAGCGCTCATTTAAATAAACGTTTGGCACATTTTTAAACAAACTTTCCTATCCCAAATAACGGCAACACGCAAGTGATACCTATTTGGATAGCATATAAGCGGTCCATAGGCAATGGTAACTGTTAACCATCAGGCTATGTATGCTTGTTTGCTACTTAAGTAGTATAAAAAATTAAACAACACTTGAAAATGTTTCAAAGACTACTTTTCACACTAGATTTTCACTTAGCCAGTGAAAATCTAGTGTGAAAAGTAGTCTTTGAAACATTTTCAAGTAAGCTTGCAAGGGACCAAAACAAAATATAAAATACTTGGGTCGCCCGCGACTACGTCCGTGTAGTTATTTGGAATATTTTTCCTGATTTCGCAACATATTATCTCACTACTGCTCCGCTTATATTGATCATAGCGTGATGTTATAGCCTATAGCCTTCCCGGATAAATGTACTATTCAACAAAAAAATATTTATTCTAATCGAACCAGTACTTTCTGAGATTAGCGCGTTCAACCAACCAAACAAACAAGCTTTATAATATTAGTATAGATACTAATACGCAAAACAAAATACTCGCTTTTCTCAGGTACGCGTACGTCACAAAATAGGTCCAGTTACATCATTTATCAAAACCTCTACACTTATGATATTTTATCAAAGTTAGGCTTCAAGTACACATGCTACGTTTACATTGGCTACTAAAGATTTTGCGACTGTATTGATAGTGAATTGTGATTTGGCGACTCTCTGCGTTTGGTCGCGGATCTCTTCGTAATATTTAAAACTACTAGTTGTTGCCCGCGGCTCCGCCCGCGTGGATGTCGGTTGTCGCTGTAAAAAGTGGTCTTTGTGTTATACCATAATCTATCTTTGTACCAAAAATCATCCAGATTCGTTCAGTAGTTTTTACGTGAAAGAGTAACAAACATCCATCCATCCATCCATCTATCCACCCATTCTTACAAACTTTCGCATTTATAATATTAGTAGGATAATATAGTATAGATAGTGGCATGTCCCACGTACGAGTCCACCCGTACGAAGCCGGGACATGCCAATATTGTTTCATTTATTTAGTTTTCGTAGATACCTCGTTTCTTTGCAATAAAATATAGCCTATGTTACCCGCTAATAATGTAGCTTTCTAATGAAGAAACAATTTTTAAAATCAGTCTAGTAGTTTGTGAGTAAAATCGTAAAAATCGTCGAACTAATAAAAAAAAAATAGTTTAAATGAACCGAATCGATGTGACTGGAATTCGAATGTGTGTCGAGTATAGCGTTTGTCGCTGTGTCGAGCGAAATAAGCGACTCGCTACATTTAGATTCTCAAAAGCGATTACAGATTACAGAAGACCACAGCCACATGACGAGCGGTGTAGTTGTGTTCCTGTGTGTGAGTACAGGTCTCCAGCGCTCATTTAGGAATGCGTTTTGAAAGAAACGTATTCCTATCCCAGGGTTACTTCCATCTTAAAGCCCTGGTGTATACCATGGTGTAAACCCATCGTACCCGCAAATGGGGAGAGCTCTTACCAACATTGTTAAAAATATATTGCGCACTCTTGTAAATATTATTATTGTATTTTAGGAGAGGTAGGGCACCATACTAGCGAGCAAGCCCGACTGGGGAAGGACCTCCACCGTACAGAAGACCACAGCCAAATGACTACACACAGCGGTGTAGTTGTGTTCCTGTGTGTGAGTACAGATCTCCAGCGCACATTTAGGAATGCGTTTTGAAAGAAACGTATTCCTATCCCAGGGTTACTTCCATCTTAAAGCCCTGGTGTAAAAAAATGGGTTGGCAACACGCAAGTGATACCTCTGGTAATGCAAGCGTCTATAGGCTACGGATACTGTTTAACATCAGGCGGGCCGTATGCTTGTTTGCCCCTCAAGTAGTATTAAAAAAAAGCGACTGAATCGCGGATCGTAAGTAGCAGTAGCATGTCTGCTATAACCCTTAAAGGTACCACGTAAGCGAGAAGTTTGACGGTAATTTTGTTACATGAATTTTGTTTTTGAGCTCAAAATAAACATATCTTGTGTCCCTGAGGGCATCATTATGATTGATGAAAAGAGTAGGGTGCAGTTTTGAACTTTCAAATTACCGAGAATATTAAATCTAACACTTATCTTGATAGGTAAATGGAAAAAGTAATAATAATTAATGATGGAACAAACAGTAATGAGAGTAGGTAATCTTCTTCTTATAGTTTGTTAAAGTCGGTCCCGACTGTTAACAGTCGTTAGATCACGACAGAGGCCTAAATATGGGCGATCTAAATAACTCTGTCATTAGGTTGGCCACCTAGTGACAGAGTTATTTAGATCGGCCATATTTAGGCCTTCCGAAGCACGGAGACGCTCAGATAAAATACCTCTATGCGGTCACCCATCTATAGGGTTACCGCGCCCTTGGTAGCTTAACCCGCTGATCGTTTACCGAACAGTGAGTGCGCTAGAGTAGGTAATATTAAAGTAGTTTAGAAGAACAGAAACATAACTACAATATATGGGCTGTGGTATTTTGTAAGGTAAAGGTCCTTTCACACCTGTCAGTAAAATAATAGGTCGGCAACTCGCAAGTAATAAGTACCTCTGAAATTGCAAGCGTCCACGGGCAACGGTAACTGCTTAACATCAGGCGGGTCGTATACTTGTTTGCCACCCAAAGAGTAAAAAAAAAAACAATACCTCGTATTATTACAAAGAATATTAAGTAACAAACACAGTCACTTTAAATATTGTTTTTATTCTCGATGTTCACAAAAGATTTTTGTAGCGATCTTATTTGTTTGCAGTATAGTGCTATCTTTATGTTAAATCGATAAGTCTAATACCATGTTTGGCCACTTTGAAATAAGGTATGTTCTTTTATTTGAACGCAGACAGCAAATACTTATCAGCAGCCTTATACATACACATGGACCAAATAGCAGATCTTTTATGAAAGTCACACTTGCTTACGTCACTACTAAGTTGCTATTATCTTCAGACGAAATTGTTTATTATTTAATAAAAATCTTTATATACCTCAGAATAATAAAATTTATTTGTGAGTGGATTAAAATCATAAGGTAATCGTAAGATAGGACAGCCCCCAGCTAGGTGGACCGCAGCGACCTAAAAAAGGTCGCTGGGACGGACTGGATGCGGTAGGACGAGAGGACCATGTGCTTTGACGCGTGTTGGGAGAGGCCGATGTCCAGCAGTGGACTGCGATAGCCTGATTGATTAATAAGTATCATTATAAACTTTAACAATGTAAAGTTAGAGCGACTCTCGATATTTTAAAGAGCACTTAACATCGATCCCTTTTACGTACGTTCTAATATTAGACCCCGTTATGTTATGAACTGGCAATCGACACTTGGGGTCAGTACAGGTCAAAGGTCCAGCCATATGTGTAGCTGCCTATCTTATCTTGGTAAGGACTGACCTTGTGGCCAGTACTTCGACCACAGCCAAATAACTACTGAATTTGCGTTTTCAACGAAACGTTTTACATCAGGCGGGCTGTATGCTTGTTCGTCACCCAAGTACTATAAAAAAAAACGTTTGTCTTTTTTGCTCATACTACATCTAGAACTCTATATATCTCCTGCATAAGTACCAGTACATCTCGGATAGAGATTCGTCTTTATTAAGTTAATTGAGATGAAATTCAAAGAATGGAAGTGTTACCCGTCTGGGAATATACCTTCACTTTACTGACCTTAACTGTAAATGTTTTCTTTTAAAAAGGCAACTGTGTTCTTGTATGTGAGTACAGGTCTCGTTCGGGTAGGTAGGGATTCATTTTTAAATAAACATTTTCCTATGCAGATAATATCTTAAAGCCCTGGTGCAAATAAATGAGTCGGCAACACGCAAACACCTCTGGTATTGCAAGCGTAAGGCTATGGTAATTGCTTACCATCAGGCGGGCTCAAAACAAACATTTCTGAATCACACGAAGTTTTGTCCAGTATAGGAATCGAACCTGCGACCTTTGGCTTTATCCTTATATACCCTATATATTAGCCTGTTGGCTAGTCCTTTATGAAAGGTCCGATTCTAGTTGTCCATTAACCACTCAATAATAAAAAAAAATCGTTACTCTCATTGTTGGTCTCTATTTTTTTTGTCCTGTCTTGGAATTGAACCTACAATACGCTGGGTAATGATTATTGACGAGGATACCACATAAACCATCCTTGTAAAAACCTATATATTATTTCGTACAATAAAATATTTTGTTCTGTGTACACATCGCAGTGATACCGCAACCGATGTTTATTTGTATAATTACTGGAAACCAGCTCTGTAACTTTATCCTTGTGGTATCTAGTATTAACGATAATGCTTTATTTAAATGCAAAAAAAAATAAACTGATGTGGAAATAACAATTGCATGTTTTCAGAGGAATTACCTCCCAATAAACCTGCGGTGGTGGCCGAGTGGGAAAGTAACCGACTTGCACGCAAGAGGTGCGAGCTCGATCCCGGGCAGTACCAATGTGAATTTCACTTTGTGGAGTTTATATGTACTCAAACTCAAAACTCAAAATTCATTTATTCATTTAGGTTACAAAGTAACACTTATGAAGGTCATAAATTATGAATAAACCAGAAAGATGAGGTCAGCAAAATTTTCCTACGGCTAGTTCGCTGACGTGGAGCCTTGAGAAGAACTAGCAAGAAACTAATCAAATGATTCGCCATCAGCTAACGGTGAAGGAAAACATCGTAAGGAAACCCACATGTCTAAGAAGAAATTCTAAAGACATGTCTGATTCACCAACCCGCATTAGGCCAGCGTGTGTGAATTAAGGCCTAAACCCTCTCTCTCTTGATAGAGGAGAGGAGACCCGTGCCCAGCAGTGGGACATATGTAGGTTGGTATTATAAATCTCGACATCGCTCATTTTACAATTTTGTACGGTTGTAAAATGAGCTCCCTGGCGAGGTTTTCCCGAGAGACTATAGCAAGGGATTTTTCAAAAATGGAGTTATAAGGTTTTTAAAGGATTGGCAACGCACAGGTGATACCCCTGGTGTTGCAAGCGTCCTTAGATTACGGTAACTGCTTTCCAACAGGCGGGCCGTATGCTTGTTTGCCTTCTGAGTTACATAATAAGAACAATTATTTATTTTAAAGGATATTTACAAGAATAATAAAAGCAACGTAACTTAAACTGCTTACAAACAATCGGATATTGTATTTAAAGATATTTGCCTAAAAATAAAATATCTGATTGAGGTCGCAGCTCTGAAGTAAGGTGCCGAAAAGACTGATCACATTGCCAATGTCAAAATAAATTGATTTAATTTATTAACAAAAATTACAAAAAAAAATCTTCTAAGGCATTGTAGGCCTAATAATGTTCTATATTACAGTAAGCAGATGGTGAATCTATACTAATATTATAAAGCTGAAGAGTTTGTTTGTTTGGTTGAACGCGCTTATCTCAGAAAGTAATGGTTCGATTTAAAAATGTTTTTTTTTGTTGAATACCTAGTGAATTTATCCAGAAAGGCTATAGGCTATATAACATCACGCTGTGATCAATAGGAGCGGAGCAGTAGTGAGATATGTTGCAAAATCGGGGAAAATATTCCAAATTATCATTTTTTTTTTTTTTTTTTTATACTACTTGGGTGGCAAACAAGCATACGGCCCGCCTGATGTTAAGCAGTATCCGTAGCCTATAGACGCTTGCATTACCAGAGGTATCACTTGCGTGTTGCCAACCCATTTTTTTTTATACCAGGGCTTTAAGATGGAAGTAACCCTGGTATAGGAATACGTTTCTTTCAAAACGCATTCCTAAATGAGCGCTGAAGACCTGTACTCACACACAGGAACACAACTACACCGCTGTGTGTAGTCATTTGGGTGTGGTCTTCTGTAAGGTGGAGGTCCTTCACCAGTCGGGCTTGCTCGCTAGTATGGTGCCCTACCTCTCTTAAATCATATTAACATATAGTAACAAAATAAAGTTGGTTACTCTCCCACTCGGTTACCACAGTTTCTTTATCCGCTTATTGCGAACATTTCTCACTTCTCATGGCCACTTGGGGACTGTTAAAAATCACGATCCTCATTTTATATGTCGTATTCACAAATGAAAGTTCGTGTGTGTTAACGAGGTGTTACCTTGGTCATAGAAAGAAGAGTTTTATGTTTGAATCTTTTATCTGTTTGTATTATAGTTGTTTTTAAATTCAACAAGCTAATGGCATTTTGTAGGTATGATTTCTTGTGTTTGTATTAATGACGTTCGTAAAATAATAGACAAATGTAGCACAGATCAAAATTTAAGTTTACTTGCAATAACAGAGGTTAGGACGGTCTACACACGGGACAATTATATGTGGTTTTAGATGCCGTTAGCAAAAAGGATTAAACATAAATTTTCATAACTCTATTACAAAAATGAAAGAAAGAAAGAAAAGCATTTATACAAACATACACAGGATAACAGATGGTAAACAAAAAATGGACACATAATAACAACACAAAAAAATATCCTGTGTGATGTCAGAAAGGGTCCTAATTTCAGCTCTGTGACTGCTTCATTTATTTTGGATCTATTTCAAATTCGAACAATTGATTGCATAGTAGGCTTAGGAATATTGTAACTCATACCAAATTGTAAATGTTATACACTGCCGATTAAAAAGGGTGATCCGAGTTTCTTGCGATATTTTCTCGAGGCCCTACCCTAGTCAGCGAATTAAGCGAAAAAAGTATGCTGGCATGTGTTTTAATGACGTTCATAAGTATCATGTATTTGACCTAAATAAATAAATGAGTTTGAATTTGACTTCAGTAGCAAAGGTTACCTCACCATTTTTTTATTGCGCAGTCTGTTATGGCTTCATGTGATAAAAAATTGTGGTATCCAAATGGTAACCACCATCTAAGTCTGGGTGTATTTAGTATCCCTTAATTGTAAAATAAACTTTACTATAAAGCGACTTTACTATAAAGTGTCCATGTGGTGACGGATTACGAATACAAATTTCACCACCCCATTCCATCCCGTGGGTGTCGTAAGAGTCGACTAAGGGAGTAAGTCCGGTAAAGACAATATCCACTCCAAGAGAGGGAAAACTCAAAAAATAATCCCTATACCAACCCGTCTGGCCAGCGTGGTGTAGTAGGCTAATATCCCTCCAAATTTGTGGAGAAAACCCGTGACCAGCAGTGGGACTTTTATGGGTTGAGATCATGATGATGATGATAAAGCGAGCAAGCTAGATAATAAATTTAAGATCAAAAATTACACATTAAGGACGTCATGTTACAGCTCCGATACACGGAAAAGGCTGAATCATACTGTAATATGCGCCTATGTAAAACGAAGCGTGTAAACATAGCTTTAGAGTCAGATACGTATGTGTGGGTGTTTATATAAAAGGCTTTATTTGCGGCCTCCCAAATTACGTCTTCGCTACTCGATACGTGTATATCACGTTTCAAAACCTAATTTAAATTAACTTCGTTACATTTTGGAGATGATGACAATGTAATCATGTTGCAAACAGCGTGTTGAAGTGTTTGGAGTAAGATTTATGGCATCACTCCTGTTTCACTGAAGGGGTAGGCAGAGAAGTAATATCCTATTTTTTATTTAGTTGTTATTGACGCTTAAAAAACTGTTTGTTCTTCCATTTAATAAATTACGGTCAAATTTCGACCTCCAGATGACCTCTGGTCCACTTAATCCGTACACAAACGTCATAAAACATTTATGACTACTTTTATAGACGTTTTCTTCA
The DNA here is from genome assembly GCA_947095525.1 of Trisateles emortualis. Lineage (NCBI taxonomy): Eukaryota > Metazoa > Arthropoda > Insecta > Lepidoptera > Erebidae > Trisateles > Trisateles emortualis. Next base: position 1,757,258 of record OX352753.1, on the reverse strand, counting down.
AGAAAAAAATTTTCAACAATATTTATTACTAGCTGTTGCCCGCGGCTCGCGGCTCCGCCCGCGTGGATGTCGGTTATTGCTGTAAAAAGTGCCTATAATAAGCCTTTGTGTTATTCTAGATCATAATCTATCTTTGTGCCAAATTTTATCCAGATCTGTTCAGTAGTTTTTACGTGAAAGTGTAACAAACATCCATCCATATCCATTCTCACAAACTTTCACATTTATAAAATTAGTAAGGATATTAGTAAGGATAAGTACATAATAAATTACTTACTTCTCATCTAATATTTCAACAGAAAACAGTTATAAATGTACTACATCAAAGGGAAACTTATTCAATTCATTTTGATTCTGACAAAAGTCATAATGTACTCTTTGAAAACCCTAAGCAGCGCCCAAGGGAGCTGCCATACCGTGGTACAGCAAATTGCAGCATTTAAACCTTAAGTAAACATTTTGTTTTTTGATGTTTAACTCCCTTTGAAGTAAAAGGATGGATGTGACAAAGGGAAACAACCGCAGCTACGCAGATGACTTCACTTTACTATGAAAAAAGTGATATAAAAATGATTTTAGATAGGACTCACCATGTCCGTGTGTGGTGACGGATTAAGAATACAAATGTCACCATCCCGTTCTATCCCAAAGGTGTCGTAAGTTATTTTACTGTATTGTACCGTACTGTTCTTTTATATTTTTATTGCCACAGGTGTAATTTATCTACAATACGTATGTTTGAAGAACAATTCATTTAGAATTACATTTATATGTTTATCAGTTGTCTGGTTGCCATAGTACAGGCTCTGCCTAGTTTGGGATCAGATGTTGGTGTGTGAGTTGTCTCAACAATATTATTATTAATGGCATACGCAGCTAATCCGCTGTCTACCGTTAAGATAAGATCTTTTTTGTTTCAAAGGAATTTCCTCATCATCCTCATCACCTGAGCTGCCTGCATCCAGTGCTTTTCAGTGCAGCTCTGATGATGTCATAATATGATAATTTTCTCACACGTACAATTAAATATAGAAACTCATTTCATTATTTAACTGCTGAAGGAGCTCACTTCTTGCCAAGTTTATCCTGATAGACTATTAGCATGGGATTTTAAGAAAGGAATTAAAAGATTTTTATAGATTCGGCAACGCGTGAATACTGTTGCAAACGTCCATAGCCTACAGTAACTGCCGTGAGGCGCTCATACCTAGGTGCACTCGCTATTCGGTAAACGATCAACGGGTTAAGCTACCAAGGGCGCCGTAATTCAATAAATGGGTTACCGCATAGTGGTATTTCATCTGAGCGTCTCCGTGCTTCGAAGGGCACGTTAAAATTCGATCTGTTAACAGTCGTAAGATCACGACAGAGGTCTAAATATGGGCGATCTAAATAACTCTGACACCAGGTGGACCACTAACCAAACGATAATAAATAATAATAACTGCCGTCCGATGAGATTAAAGCAATATAAAGTGCATTTATGATTGCGCACGCACTTGTGCACTATAATATTTTGTTACAAACAATCCAATTATATCTTCAACAACATAGTTTATATATATTTTTATTATATATATGTAGTTTATCATTTCTTTATTTTTATTTTAACGAATCGAAATTCAAACGATTGGAAATTACAATTTATTTTTCAAACTTAATCCTATATTCAATAGTAAAGCTACTTATAAATTTATACTTTAGATCTTTAACCCATTTTTATTTTTCAAACGAACGAGTGCTTATTTAAGTAGCATTTTCTAAAGATTTTTGAAGCTTTCAGATACTTTAAATATAATATGTTCTTTGATGGAGACAGATTGTAACTCATTGAGTGATTTATTTTAAAAGTAAAAATTTAAAAATCTTTTTTTATACTTCTTACCGTAGCTTATGAAGGTAACAATTTATTATGTAAGTAATAAAATCTAAGAAACAATAAGTTTATATTTTAAAAAATATTTTTAAATACAAGCTTTTATAGTGTATTTATGTAATACATGGGTGTTTATGCATTAAATATTCTTAAACGAATATAGTACTCGTCAAGATAAATCCAAAAGACCCAAACACGACACGGCTATCTTGTTTCGTTGAAGAGTTACCATCACCACCTTTCGACTTCATCATCACTTCTTGAACACCCATCTAAGAAAATAGTACTTGTCAAAATAAATAAATAAAAAAACTCAAATACGACACGGCTATCTTGTTTCATTAAAGATTTGCCATGGCCACCTTCCGACTTCATCATCACGTCCTCAACACTCACCTAGGAATATAGTACTCGTCAAGATAAATCCAAAAGACCCAAACACGACACGCATATCTTGTTTCGTTAAAGAGTTGCCATGACCACCTTCCGACTTCATCATCACGTCATCACGTCCTAAACACCCATCTAAGAAAATAGTACTCGTCAATATAAATTCGAAACACCCAAACATGACACGGCTATCTTGTTTCGTTGAAGAGTTACCATGGCCACCTTTCGGCTTCACCATTTTGTCCTGAACACCCATCTAAGAATATAGTTCTCGTCAAGATAAATCCAAAAGACCCAAACACGACACGGCTATCTTGTTTCGTTGAAGAGTTGCCATATCCACCTTTCGGCTTCACCATCTTGTTCTGAACACCCATCTAAGAATATAGTTCTAGTCAAGATTAATCCAAAATAGATAGATAGATAGATAGAATATTCTTTATTGTACACCACTTAAGTACTATAACTACTACAAGAAATATGTATTTTACAAATATGTAGGCACAATGGGCGGTCTTATCGCTAAAAGCGATCTCTTCCAGACAACCTTAGGATGGACTTATTGAGAGAGAAGATGGTAGCTTATAGCGTACATTATATATAGGTATACTAACTTACATAAATAAAAATAAATATATACTATATAATATAATACATACTGTATAAATATATTCTCATTAATCATAATATTATATTGTTACATTATAAATAGATAATTATAGTAGATTATGATGAGAAGAAGTGATCTTTAACCATCGATTTGAAGGAAGCTAAAGATTGTGCGCGTCTAATATGCAACGGAAGTGCGTTCCACAATCGTACGGCCTGCACTGTAAACGCTTTATCGTAAAAGATCGTGGTATGCTGTGGTATTTTCAATTTTAGGTTTTCTGACGATCGTAAGAGTTTCGTATGAGTGTTATGAAGGAACTCAAAACGTTCTTTAAGATAGGAAGGTGTTGAAGGGTTAAACAATATATTGTACAACATTGAAAGGATATGAGCATTCCGGCGAAGTCGTATGGGTAACCACTTGAGTTTTTTACGATATTCAAAAACATGATCATATTTGCGTAGACCAAATATGAATCTTATGCACACATTCTGGAGACAAAATGAGGTCAAAATACCCAAACACGACATGGCTATCTTGTTTCCTTGAAGAGTTGCCTGGGCCACCTTCCGGCTTCATCATCACGATCTGAATACCCATCTAATAATATAGTTCTCTTCAAGATCAATCCAAAACACTCAAACCCGACGCGGCTATCTTGCTTCGTTGAAGAGTTCCTATGGCCATCCTCCGACTGCATCATCAGACCAGCTCCATGGTACCATATTATTGCATTGTCACCTAAGTTACGTAGGTATACCAAATTTCAGCTCCATCAAATACCGGGAAGTACTTCAAATCTAGCTCACAAGATTTGCTAACATACAAACTAACTAACAAACTAACATACATTACAAGCTAAATAAAAGCTTGTAAAAAAGGTAGTCTTGAGAGGCCTGAATCCAGTGGCTGCTTGCAGTTCTGACAAGGCCATCAGCTGTCCACCTTGTAAAAGGTCGTCTTACACTGCGCTTTCCTAAACTTGGTCGCCACTCGAGAACCTTTCTTCCCCATCAGTTATCAGTTCTTTATACGATATGGCCTACTCATTGCCACTTCAACTTGGTTATTATTTGACCAAAGTTGATGACTTTGGTTCGTCTGTGGATCTCCTCATTACGAATTTTATCACGCAAAGAAACACTAAACATAGCTCTCTCCATAGCTCGTTTAGGAACTTTGAGCTTATTTATGAGGCCAAAAGTCAGACACCAGGTTTTTGTACCAAAAGTCATCACACACGCTGGTTATCTGGATCTGGATGAAATTGCACTAAGACAGATTATAGTCTGTAATGGCACATATGCTTCTTCTTATCCCGGAAAGATATATTATTTCCGTGGGATTGTTGAAAACTAGAACCAACTGGGAAAGGACCTCCACCTTACCGAAGACCACAGCCAAACAACTACAAACAGCGGTGTAGTTGCGTACAGACAGGGAGTATAGGTCTCCAGCGCTCATTTAAAAAGAAAAGATTCCTCTATCCTAGGGATACCCTATCTTAAAGCTCTGGTGTAAATAACGAAAACACGCAAGAAACACTTCCGGTATTGCAGGCCTATAGGCTGCGGTAATTGCTTAACCTCAGGCGAGCTGTATGCCTGATTGCCATACAAATAGTATAAAAATATATACAAATAAAATATTTGAGAAAATGATAAATGAAGAAATAGAACACGGAAGATTCATTTAATGTCTCACGATTAATCAGAAGAAGAAAAATCAGACGGTTATTTCAACGCAATTATCGTTTAAAATGATGAGACTCGAACTATATTTGCATAACAGAAACGCTGACGAAGGAAATCGATGGCCAGTTCTTTTTTAATTGGTTCAAGCGGAGATAATAATAGTAGTGATTGTGGACAATTTCTATGGTGAATACGATGAATACGAATGAATGAAATGAATTTAGTTAGGTTTTTCTCATTGCTTTTCATATAACCTAATGAAAGGTAAATTTTTCTTGTTAGACCGGTGGTAGAATGTCGTTTTCACTGCCCTTTTGGTCCTCGACGTTGACTGCAAAAACAACTCTTTTTGTGATGAACACAATCATTTCGTGTCTGGGAAATTATGTTTCTATAATTATATACCTATGCGTTAGGATTATAAAATCTAAGATAAAAGAGAGGTGGAGCACCACACTAGAGAGCAAGCCCGACTGGGGAAGGACCTCCAGACCACAAACTACACACAGCGGTGTAGTTGTGTTCCTATGCTTAACATCAGGCTGAACGCTTGTTTGTCACCCAAGTACTATAAAAAAAACATTATTGACTAGCGTATTACGAATTTATACCTACACTAGTGGTCGCCCACGACTTCGTCGGCGTGGTGATTTGGAATATTTTCCCCGATTTTGCAACATATCTCACTACTGCTCCGCTCCTATTGATCTTCGCGTGATGTTATATAGCCTATAGCCTTCCTGGAGAAATGCACTATTCAAAAAAAATATTTTTTCCAATCGAAGCAGTACTTTCTGAGATTTGCGCGTTCAACCAAGCAAACAAAAAAACTCTTCAGCTAGCATATTATAAAATATTAGTATATGAATTCCTGAATATGAAATTCACTTCAAAATTCTATGGACCTTCTTCTGTCCACCAAGCTAGTCCAAAATAAAGCCGTACATCAAAGATTTTATGGTGATTGAACTTCGTTGTTTATTATATTACAAAAGTTGTATCGGTCAAAGTCAGAGATTAAAATTGGCTTAGTTCGGTTTATCGGGCTTAAAAAGTGTTCAAAGGGATTTTGTCGTCTCGCTGCTATTGAAATATAATGTAAACTCAAATTCATTTATACGAAGTAAATTGGGTGGGCTTGTGGATGTAGTACTTAATGATTCTGATTGCTAACTAGGAGGTCATAGATTTGATTCGCTCTCTCTCTCAAGTCAACCTATAAACGGCTCTCTAGTACGGTGCCCTACCTACGGTGTTGGCCAAGCTTTGCGGCACTTCATCCTTTTATAGGACGAAGCGCCCCAAGCTAGCAAATGGAGATGGACGCGGTGGACTGAACGTTACAAATATTAAAATCTATAATAACTGGCCAATCTATATATTTATAAGTTATTATATTTACCACTAGTCTAATGATACATTCTCTGCCTAGTTTATCAGTTTGGCCAATACCTCATTATTTTAGAGATATTACTATTAGAAATACAGTTACAAAACTAACAACAACTCCATCCAGTTCTCTATTAAAGGTACATTAATAAGCCAATACCATTAGATGGAGTAGGTACGTATATATTGAAGTTGTCTGAACAAACTACTGCATAAACATGAGTGGAGTTGCCTTTACAATGTTTGTCTCTAACAAACTGGGGACTGAAACTTGTAATAAACTTTGCCACTGTATCTCATTGTGTATTTAGTGGTTTTGATTACATTTTAAAAACATATCTCAGAAATATGGTGGCAATAAAAAATAAGCACATCGGGACACTCTTATGTGCTTATTTTTCATTACCTGAAGTGGCATTTTTGAGCCATTTGATGGTCAAAATTCTAGCATCATGGGGACCAAATGCCCAGTTACTGTATCGTGATATCTCACGATACAGTAACTGGGCACTTGGTTCTAAGCGTTTAGTTAAACCAATTCATGTTCCTAAGGTTGGCCTTTACTTCAAGCAACGGTTTAGCCTTGTGATCCAGCATGGCAATATGGCCAGTCTTTTGGGTACCATGTCTCTGAACTGCGACCTCAATCAGATATTTTAATTATAGGTTACCTTGAAATACAATATCTGATTGTTCGTAAGTAGCGTAGGTTAAATTGCTTATTTTTAAATAACTATGAATGTAAATATCTTACGAAATAATGGAACTAATGACCGTTGGAGCAGAAGGGTCCTAGACAGTCAACTGCACGGTTGGTTCAGTGGCAGGCCTCCAACAACGTGGACTGATGAACTATTGAAGGTTGTGGGAATCCTATTGACAAGTTCAACTGGAGACCGAATACTGTAGAAATTCTTGGAGAAAATCCTTACTAATATTATAAATGTGAAAGTTTGTGAGAGTGGATGGATGGATGGATGGATGTATGGATGGATGGATGGATGGATGTTTGATACTCTTTCACGTAAAAACTACTGAACAGATCTGGATGAAATTTGGCACAGAGATAGATTATGGTCTGGAATAACACATAGGCTACAGCTAGCTCTTTACAGCGATAGCCGACATCCACGCGGGTGGAGCCGCAGGCAACAGCTAGTAATAAAATACATATGTCCAGCGGTCTCTCGGTTGAAATGTCACGAAGGCTCCCCGATATAAACTATACACATACGTTACGTGAGATAAACTAGGGCAGCTTAGCTCGAGAGTCTATAATTATCTCTAATTTTCAGAAGTGTAGAATTATGTCCTGAAAAAGAGCAATAAAGTCACTTGTTTATTGAATCTGGAATTAATTAAGAGGCACCATACTAGCGAGCAAGCCCGCCTAGCGAAGGATCCACAGAAGACCACAGCCAAATAACTACACACAGCGGTGTAGTTGTGTTCCTGTGTGTGAGTACAGGTCTTCAGCGCTCATTTAAGGGTGCGTTTTGAAAAAAACGTATACCTATCTCAGGGATACTCCCATCTTAAAGCACTGATTTAAAAAAATGCGTTGGCAACACGCATGTAATACCTCTGATATTGCAAGCGTCCTAAAGCTACGGTAACTGTTTAACATCAGGCGGGCCTTATGCTTGTTTGCCAACCAAGAAGTATAAAAAAAACTGCCCCCCTAGACAAGTGGCATAAGCGATAGTCGAATCTAAAAGTCAAATAAGAACATATATGGGATTTGGCGTAAGTTTACGACATTATAGCGTAAACTTACGCCAAATCCCATACATTTTCTTTTTTGACTTTTAGATTCGACTATCGATTATGCCACTTGTCTAGAGGAGCTGGACAGATTATGTAAGCTAAATATTTAATTAGACAAAGATAACACTGCTGTTTTATGACGTCACACACATCACAGTTTTTGCTAGTTTTGTTGTACCTAGATTTTTATATTTATTCTTATGGAAAAATTGCAGCATTATCTAGATTCGCAATCTTGTATCGCTTTATTACTTAACGTTGTGTAGCAGATGAATAGTTAAGTAATGCTTTGTACTCGTCTTTTAAATGTCAAATTAGTGATGACAGAAAGAGAGACAACAGAGTTTAGAAAAAGATTAGAATTCTGTAAAGTCCCCCGCAACACAGAGCTTGTTCTCATGCGGGAGTTGTCATTAAAAAAAATCTTCTTTCATTATAATTTAAAAATATTCGCAATAAATAAAAATCTTTATTATCAAATACACAATTGTTGTCTTTGTGTCCATGATTTGAATGTTAAAGGTAGAGGAGGCTCTCAATACAGTGATAAGATGATTTCGCAATTTCTCTCTCAGCTCTTGTGTAAAAATACAATTAATCGCTACTTCTTCCAATCCTATTGTCGTTCCTTTTACAGATTAAGTGTCCTCAGCGTTGAGCACTCTCGACCAGATATTAGATTATACGCTTAAAGCAACAAGTCTTTTACTGAGTAGTTTTTAGCTGAAACTATTGTAGGAATTTATGATGGCTTGTGTATTAAATGCTCTGAATGACCTTTTTGAAGAGAGGTGAGGCACCATAATTGAGAACAGGCTTGATAAGGGAAAGACCTTCTACTGTATAGAAAACCACCAGCGTAATACTCGTATCTACACAAACAGCGGTGTAGTTACGCTCCTGTTTACACTACTTAGATGCCAGTTTCTTCCAGTGACGTTAAAAATATACTATTAGACTATTAAATATACGTTCATAGATAAGCTTATAATTACAGGCAGATACAAATGTGTATATGATATATAAAACAGCATGAATAATAGACATTATTATTTTAACTTAGAAATAAACTAAGCTTGTTGCTATTTGACAATTATTTGAACTTGACTCCACCACTTCCACCACTATCCACCACTATAATGTGAGTTTCTTGACAAAGCAAAGCCGGAACCTCGTCATTAGCAATCGCACTCAATGACTACTATTTTTTTTTATACTACCAAGGAGGCAAACAAGCATACGGGTAATGGTACTACTCGCGCGTTGCCGACCCTTTAGAAACCTTGGGCCTATACCAATACGGCAGTGTAGTTCAAGCAATAACATTAGAACACGAGGCAATCTTCTGCCACCACAAAAGCGAGAATAACCTCATCAGAATCAAATTTATAATAACAATACTAGCGTTAAACATTTTGGAATTCAGCCATTCAAGTCTTATCGGCACCACAACCAGTCAGATCAATCTAAATTGTTATACGCCACATGAAAGCGTTGATTCCAGCGGGATGTATTGTACTAAGGCAGCAAAGAATTCCACATAAAAAATACACATAACGAGAGATTTTATCGGAATTGCAATATATTGAATCGCGTTCGTACCCGCAAATGGGGAGAGCTCTTACCAACATTGTTAAAAATATATTGCGCACTCTTCTAAATATTATAGGAAGCTTGGTTTTCTTATTGAAGATATTTTTGGTAGCGTTGGAATCGTGACATCGTTAAGGGAGGTAAGGCATCATACTAGCGAGCTAGCCCAAATGGGAAAGGACCTCGACTTTACAGAAGACTACAGTCAAAATAACAGCTACATAAGTACAGCGGTGTTAAATGTGTAATGTTAAAAAATAATATTGTATGTTTAATAATTTACATAACATACTAATTCTCTACATTTCCATCCATACACATATAGAACGGGGAGTTAAAATGTAAAATTGATTAAATAAACATCTTATTAGTTAGACAATCCTAGAAATTGATTTTAATCAAAATGTGTTTAGTAGCCACTTTCATAATACTATTAGCAAAAATTAACTTTAGGTAAATATTAATTTGAATTTCCAATCTCTAGTGATAATTTTAATTGACATCGTTCGTTTCTATATATTTTAAATTTTAATTATTTATTTAACATAATAAAAAATAAAATAAAAATATGTGTGTTATGTGGAATTTCGTTCCATCCGGGTGTCCCTCGACACCTCTCAAGTTTTTTTATGTATTATTATTATAAGCCTGTACTGTCCTGTCCTTCCATTTCTCTCTATCTAAAGCCGCTAAGGACTGGTCTTGGTTAAATGAATCCAGCTCATCTCGCCATCTCCGTCTGGGTCTACTGCGATGTCGCTTGGCATTTATAGGCACCGGTATTTATAGGCACTGGGTAGTGAGCTTGAGCCATTGATCATCTGACATGCGGCAGATATGACCAGTTCCATTTTAGCGTGGTAATAAGCATATTCTATATCAATAAGCAAATTATTATTAATATTATCACTGGCCCAAAATTTCCACATCCGTTTTTTTTTTTAAAGACAACTCCCGCACTAGAGAACAATCTCTGTGTCGCGGGGGACTTTACAAACATACAATTAACGGACACAAATTACACCCAGACTCAGAACAATTCTTTGTGGGTCACACAAAGTTTTGTCCTGTGTGGGAACCTAACGAACAAATTGAATCCACAACCTCGTGCACAGCAGTCGCATACTGCGGCCACTGGACCACCAAGGCAGTCATCTTATGAAGTAGAATATTCTTGAACGGTTTCCTAAACTTATTATTATTTTTTATTGCATTGATTCTGTTCTTTTAATTTATATTGTCTGTCTTGATCATTCTTTTTTTCTTGCTGTTTTTTTTATTTTTCTGTGTCATTTTTCTCATGATATTCTTTTCATGCTTGACTTGTTAATCCTTTGCTTTTATCCTTAAATATGAATTCAAAAACACTTGTTATTTTGTCATTTCGAGCAGACACTTTCACTTTATCTATTTGTTTCTTAAGATAATGTTGAATATTGGCTTTGATGTCCATTAAGTAATTACAAAAAACATGACAGACTAGGTGCCTACATTTTAAACTAGACTTAGGCCTTCTTGGAAGTCTTCAAATATTCTTCCTAATTATTATGTATATTTTACTTCTTAGTAAAGCTTTCTGTATTTATTATAATATTCTTCAAAATATTTTACTAAATTGAAAGTTTACTTTGTAAGTAATTACTCTGTGTTGTTGTGTAAAGTAATTGCTTACTCATTACTTGAATGAGTTTAGTATTTTGTTGTGGTTGTTTGATTATTGTTTCTTAAATACCACAGAATCAGAATATTCTACGTTTTAATGATATTGCCAGCGTGCTGGTTTATAGATTTCAGCTAAAATTAAACATACGTCATTTTTTTTTTAAGATTTTTTATTTAAGTTGAAAATCATTTCATATGTTGGGTCAAATTACACGACGCCATCTGAAACCTGACTAAGTACCGCTTGCGCTGTGGCAGAGAACTGGCAAATATACTTATATATCTCCAAATACATTACACTTTAATCTATACTTCCTACTTATCCCACTAATATTTTAAATGTGAAAGTTTGTCGATGGATGGACGTATGTATGTATCGATATTTGTTACTCATTCGAATCTGGATGGAATTTGGCGTAGAGATACTACTAAGGTAATTTTTATTGCGATAATCGACATCAACGAGGGTGGAGACGCGGGCAACAGCTAGTATATTATATATGCAAAAGTGAGTTTATTTGTTTGTTAAGCTTTTATTACTTAACGGCAGATCGGAACTTAATTACATTTAGCAAAGAGATGTATGGTATCTTAAGGAAGAACATATTAAAATACTAAAATAATGTTTATGCTATCCACGTAGGCGGAACCGCGGGCAGCAGCTAGTTATATAAGTAGATAAATTTACCTAAAAAACAAATAATTATGCTCATTATACAAAGATTTGTCCTTGGTGGGCATTGAACTCGCGACCTCTTTCTTAGCAGAGATCATTAAACACTAGAGCAGCCATGTTATTGTATACCAGTGATGTAGAATAGAATAGAATAGAAAACTTTTTATTGTACACCAATTACATTTTGATTACAAACATTATTTATACTTAGTTATGTACAATGTATTTCTGCTGATGAGAAAAAACACAACACTACTCAGGTAGTGGTAATTTTTTACTATTCAATACTGGTCCTAAGGTAAGGGTACCCAGATAGTGGTAATTTTTAGCTTCAAAAGTACGCTATTCTAGGGAAAAATACTTCCCAAGTCTCTTAAATTCAGTGATGTGCGTTGTTACGAAGCGAAAAATTGACAACCCTAACTTTATAACAGGTAATCTAAACTTTGGTTGACGCCTGACCTCACGAACGGTGTGGAAACTATGCATCATGGCGATGAAACTGAATCAATATTTTGCTAGTTTTTTTTTGTTTTTTTGGATTCATAAATAGGGAACACTATATACAGTGATGAAGTAAAGTTCGATTCCAGGTGGCAGGTGCCTGGAATCGAAGTTCATCTCATCGCTGTTTCTACTTTACGCGATCTAAAACCTCCGATTCATGTTGATCGAGTAGTTAATGACTAACCTCACTAGCTACTCGACAAGTCGTATATATTTTTTATACTACTTGGGTGGCAAACAAGCATACGGCCCACCTAATTTCAAGTAGTCACCGTAGCCTATGGACGCTTGCAATACTAGAGGTATCATACATCACGTGCGAGTTGCCAACCCATATTTTTAAACCAGGGCTTTAAGATGTGAGTATCCCTGGGATAGGAATACGTTTCTTTCAAAACGCTGATGAGTGCTCATTTAGATCACTAAATGAGCGCTGGAGACCTTTACTCGCACACAGGAATACAACTGCACCACTTTGGCTGTAGTCTTCTGCAAGGTAAAGGTCCTTTCCCAGTCGGACTTGCTCGCTAGTATGGTGCCCTACCTCTCTTACAATACTCCTTTTTTAGATATACTAGACAGCCCTAGCTGCACCTATGCAAACTCACACCTACGCTACTTTGCGTTTTAACCAAAATCATAAACATACAATATTTTACTTTGATCGGGTTAAACATTTTATTCGTGGCCAGCTTTAAATATATTCAAAGGTAAACTCCTAAACATATGTTACCCTGTTCCCTTAGAAAAGGGTTCTAAACAAAATATTTGTTGATGCTATCTAAGATTCCATTTTGTTGGCCCTTTTTTCACTTCGCATTGCGTTTGTTTTGGAATATATATGAGAGGTACCTGTGAGGCATATTTGCAATATGTGTATAATAATATCATATTGCTAAGTAGCGTGCACTTGAAGAGGCCCACGTCCAGCAGTGGACAGCGATAGGCTGATAATTATGATGTTTTCAGATAATACGTTCATAGCTTAAGTATAATATGTTCTGGGTGTTGTTAGGGCTGCCACGTTTTTGTAGTGCGTCCGGCATATCTGCTGACGCGGATGTTGATAGCTTCTCGGCCATCACGCGCAAGAGATGCGCATGTTTGCTATGCCGTGTTCGCGGCAGCCGCAACACGTTAGAACTTTGGCGGATAGGTGGGACTCTCCGATCTTGGGGCGGTGGATACGACTGCACGCAGTAAGTAGACATTTCCCAGGATCGGCGAGTCTCACGTAACTTAAAATTAATATACGTTACTAACACTAGTTTATATGTTTAAATTCTTACTAACAATTATGGAAATTATTCTAAAAAAAATTTTTTATTATTATTATTAAGTGGTTCAGTAGTTCTTTGGAGTATTATAAGTTTAGGCTGTGGGTTAATTATAAGTCAGTCAGTTAGTCAGTCAATGATTTTTATATATATACATCTATATAAATAAAAATGAAACCCCCCAAAATGGCGCATAGCTCCCGATCGACTGCACCAAATTACTTAATTCTTTTTTTTGTGTTTGTTAATGTCAGGACAAGGTTTGTATAGAAGAAAATTTCCCCGATTTTGCAATATATCTCGCTACTGCTCCGCTCCTATTGATCAAAGCGTGATGTTATATAGCCTATAGCCGTTCTGGATAAATGCGCTATTCAACAAAAAAAGTTTTTTTTTCATCGAACCAGTACTTTCTGAGATTAGCGCGTTCAACCAAACAAACAAACTCTTCAGCTTTATAATATTAGTATAGATGTATGTATTAGTTGTGCTCACCCCACACAAAAATCACACGACAAAAATTAAAGCCATAAAATAAATTAACAACATTTTTGCGACAAATAAAACTCGTACACCTAACTTCACCAGTATTAAACCACAATATCCCCAGTACAAAAACGTCATAAGTTAAAAAGGCTAGCCTTATATTTTAGGCTCTTTCTTTATAAAGATATTATAAGGGTTCACATCGTAAAAGGTCTATCGTAATAAAAACGGAGGTATGGCTGTCGATTAAACTATAATAGGCACAGTACAATTTTACTGGCGTGCCCTAATAAGTAAGAAAATTACTTTTATGACGAAATTTAGGAAGCTTTGTATGAAAAGATCTTGTCATAATTAAATTTGTCAAAGGGAAGGTAGTAAATTAATACTAGTATATGCCTTAGCGATAAAACTGAAGTACAATCTAGTAGTTATGGTTGTGCTGATATAATGTGTAAAATTTCACAGTACTATGTTTTGGTTGCACTTGCACGCAAGAGGTGCGAGTTCGATCCCGGGTGGCAGTTCCAATGTGAATTTTACTTTGTGGAGTTTAAATGTACTAATCAAATGATTCGCCATCTGCTAACGGTGAAGGAAATCATCGTGAGGAAATCCACATGTCTTAGAAAAAATCTAAAGACATGTCTGATTCGCCAACCCGCATTAGGCCAGCGTTATTTTAGCCCGCATTAGGCAGCGGAGACTCGTGCCCCGCTGTGGGACATAGATAGACAGATAGATAATTCATTATTGTACTCCATGATATAAAAAAAACTTATGTAAGATACATACAGAAAATAAAGTACAATGGGCGGCCTTATCGCTGAGCGCGATTTCTTCCAGGCAACCTTAGGATGGACAGGAATGACCAGTCCATTTAAAATAAATGATGGTGTAGCTACTGTTACTCAAACTACATATATGAGTTGCTGTTATTATATGTTTTGGTTTGACTAACACAGCTCCTGTGTGACCTATGATGCCAAGGCGTGGATACTCACGGCATGTCTAGCCAATATATTTTAAAATCTCGCAGTAAGTTTTGTAGATAACAAATAACACTATAATATTTTTTTTACTCGGGAATTAAACCCATGATAAGGCTCAGACATAATATGGAGAAGTTCATACTGCACGACCAAAGACACAGTAATTATTTATTATTGAAGACGAAAATTGCCAAATAGACTATTTCTATACAATTTAAATGGCAAACTCCTGATGCGTAGCGTAGTATGGACGCTTGCAATAGAGGTATCACTTGCATGTTGCCGCCCCTTTTTTTTACACCAAAGCTTTAAGATTGAGTATCCCTGGGATAGGAAAAGGTTTCTTCCAAAACGCATTCCTGGAGCGCTGGATACCTGTACTCCCACACAGGAACACAACTACACCGCTGTATGTAGTAATTCGGCTGTGATTGTGTAAGGTGGAGATCCTTCCCCAGTTAGCCTTGCTCACTAGAATGGTGCGCTACCTCTCTTAAATTCAAAAGTCTTCGAGGTCTTCTTGCACGTCAGTATCACGTTGCTTTTACATAATATAACAAGTTTACCAAGAAAACTTCTTCACGTGATCTACTTAGAATGCCGCGTCGTTTAATTTTACACGTAGTATCGATGCTCGTATTTAAGTTGTTGCTACTTTCAAACACTCTACTTATGTACGTTCTATATTGCTTACATTTTAACAACTTTGGTTACATTAAAAAGTGATAGTAGTACATACATAATATCTATACTATATTAATATTATAAAGCTGAAGAGTTTGTTTGTTTGTTTGGCTGAACGCGCTAATCTCAGAAAGTACTGGTTCGAATAGTAAAAATCTTTTTTTGTTGAAAAGTGCATTTATCAAGGCTATAGGTTATATAACATTACGCTATGATCAATAGGAGCAGAGCAGTAGTGATATATGTTGCAAAATTGGTTAAAAAATATACGTTCCAAATTACACTTACATTACATTTTTTTTTAGGAGACCCGAGCTCAGCAGTGGGACGTTTATGGGTTAAGATGAATGGATGCCTTGCTATTCCAAAACCTTACCTTACAGGTCAAAAAGAAAATATAAGTTGTTTGTATTAGGTTTTTATAAATAGCTGTTGCCCACGGCTTCGTTCGTGTGGATGATGATTATCTTGGTAACCAGTTCCTCCGCCAGAACAGCATCTATCTCCTTGCCAAATTTCATTTCGTTTTTTTTTTATACTACTTAGGTGGCAAACAAGCATACGACCCGCCTGATGTTAAGCAGTTACCTTATGCCTATGTACGCTTTTTACACCAGGGCTTTATAATGGGAGTATCCCTGGGATAGGAATACGGTTCTTTCAAAACGCATCCCTAAATTAGTGCTTCAGACCTGTACTCACACACAGGTACACAACTACACCACTCTGTGTAGATTTGGCTGTGGTCTTTTATAAGGTGGAGGTCCTTCCCCAGTCGGGCTTGCTCACAATTATGGTGCCCTACCTCTCTTATATACCGCTTAGTCGTAAAAAGGTAACAAAAATACAAACAAATAGGGTTACTTTCATATTTACAAAATTAGTATTAAAACTAGGCTTGTTACCATCGCTGGCTTTCATTATATATTTTTATGAATCCTTTCCTTTGGACTTAACAACATCTTTACCGTACTTTATTTTTCTTTTATAGCTACTCGTAATAACCCTTTGTACTCGTTGTAATAGGAGGTCTCGCTAATGTTGAAATGAAGAAGAATTTATAAGATAAACTACTACTCTGGCTACTTCACTAGAAAGCGTAGCAAAACTCTTTAGAAAAAATATTGTTCTAAAATAATGAGATTTTTTAAAATTGGTTCAGAATATATTACTTAATAATTACAACCTTACAAATTCTACCTGATATCTCAAATTCACATATTCTAAACTAATTTTTAAAATTCTTTTACCAATAGAAAATCATTTTATTTGTGAGTATAATATATTAACCCGAAAAATGCCCAATGAAGTGGGCTCGAGTTATTCCCAGACATCCACAACGCATTTTTTGAAAAATAAACATTCATACATTAGTTTCCCCGACCTCCATGACAATGGAGGAACTAATGTATGAAAGTTTA
Organism: Trisateles emortualis; assembly: GCA_947095525.1. NCBI lineage: Eukaryota > Metazoa > Arthropoda > Insecta > Lepidoptera > Erebidae > Trisateles > Trisateles emortualis. The sequence continues at coordinate 1,740,231 of OX352753.1, read as the reverse complement.
TTTTTCGAAAACAATGGGTTGTGGATGTCTAAGACCAACTCTTAATCAGTTAGTATATTATAATTTAAGCATTTGTGAGAGACAGAGAAAGAGATGAAACATAAACTCCACAAAGTGAAATGCACATTGTTACTGCCACCAGGGATCGAACTTGCACCTCTTGCGTGCAAGTCTATTATTTTCCCACTCGGCCACCACCGCTTATAGTATTCATATCTACATATTATTTCTCAACCACCTCACTTTATATTATGTAGGTAAAATATTTGAAATTCAATACTTTTCTAAAGTCGTGATATCAAATTCGTATTATCTGAAAACTTTTACAAGTGTCGTTTATTTCAAAACTCTGCCAAAGTAAAATGTTTGAAACAATTTTGACAGGATCTTGGTATATGGGTTCATGATGATCATTTTATAACTAGTTGATGAAAGAAAGATAGAAAAACAAATTTATTTTTACACTCAAGAAGAAAAGTAAAATTAAATTAAATTTAGTACAAGGCGTCATTTCAAGGATAAATTTAGCAACAAGGTAATAAACAATAAAGAACCAAAGTTACCGACATAGCTCGCAGACTTGCTGAAATGGCAATGGGCTGGTCACATCTGCAGAAGGACCAGACGTGGTCGGAGACCGCGACTCGGTAAGCGTAAGGTAGGGCGGCCCCCAGCTAGGTGGACCGACGACCTGCAAAAGCTCGCTGGGACGGACTGGATGCAGACAGTTGAGGACCGTGTGCTATGGTGCGTGTTATAGAGGCCTGTGATTAGGTGGTGATAAATAAGGGTAGGTATGGGCCGGCTGATGGTAAGCAGTCTTCATTGCCTATGGATATTTGCAATACCAACAGTATCACTCGTGCGTTATCGGCCCTATGTAATACAAAAGTTTTGTGTTATGGGATGAGAACATTCTTTTTTTTAAGAGGGATTTACCTACGTTACGCATGCTGCCCCGCTCGGAGTAGCAGGGTGGTTAAGTCGGGCTTTTCGGCCTAGAGATGGTAGGCGGCCAGCATACCGACTAAACTCCTATGCATCTACACCCGCCTATGCGGGTGGACCACCGGAACCGGATATGACATCAGTGGTCCACAAGCAGGGCTAACGATGACCATGGGTTTTAATCACTTAAACAGCGAATTATTTATTTAATTATTTATTTATCCTACCTACAAAAGATTGAAATGTAAAAAAACACAAACACAGTAGTGTTGTGATTTTGCCGGTACTGATTATTCACTAAACTGACTACATAAGGGAGGGACACCCTATAGATGGGTGACCGCATAGTGGTATTTCATCTGAGCGTCTCCGTGCTTCGGAGGGCACGTTAAAAGTCGGTCCCGGCTGTTAAGAGTCGTAAGATCACGACAGAGGCCTAAATATGGGCGATCTAAATAACTCTGTCACCAGGTTGGCCACTAACCATACGATAAGAGGAAGAAGGGAGGGACATTGTGTCTAAGGTTGCTTTCCACTGTTTGATTGGTACATTTTCACTCCAATTTTTTTCACTTCATATTATGCGTGTCTCGAGTATGGTCAGCCTGATATTCCTTAACCTCAACAACAGCCTAAACAAAAGAAAACCCAACAAACAACAATGTTCTCATAATCAATACACCAAAACTATGTCCCTTAACAACAACTTTGTTCTCTATTACATTAGTAAATTTGTATCCAAAAGATATTGGCTCGAACTACATTAATAATGTAACTGGATTAGAAGAAATTGTGCCGCTAATAAATTGCTTTTGTTTCCTTACTCTTAACTGGAGGAATGGTAATCGATGGGAGAAAATAGAAGGTATTATCGGCCACGTTGGTGTTTTACCACTTATTATAATAAACATTATCTGACTGCCTCGGTGGTCCAGTGGCCGCAGTATGTGCCTGCAGTGCACGAGATTGTGGGTTCGATTCCCACACAGGACAAAATTTTGTGTGACCCATGAAGAATTTTTCTGAGTCTGGGTGTAATTTGTGTCCGTTAATTGTATGTTTGTAAAGTCTCCCGCGACACAGAGCTTGTTCTCTAGTGCGGAAGTTGTCTTTTATTAAAAAAAAAAAAAAATAGCGCCCCGCCCTTGCTTTTATTACAATTATATGCATATATAAATCTTCCATAATAAATTCTCTATACGTCAGTGAAAGCCGAATCAAAATCAGTTGCGTAGTTTAGCAGCATACAGAGAGCGAATAGAGACTTTATTTGATTCTTCGCATGGATTAATAAATAAGTATTGTGTCTTGACAGCATCAGTTTGCATGCTATCATATTTTAATGCAATTTATATGAAGACCATATTAAAACTATTATATACAACAAGTTTTTGCTAGTTCTTGTCATGGTTCTACTCGTCAGTGAACTAGCTATGGCTAGTACGCTGACATAATTTTTTTTGCTTATTCATTATTTATGAACTTCATAAGTGTTACTTTGTAACCTGAATAATATAATAATTATTTTTTTTAGGACAACTCACACAACGCCATCTGATCCCAAACTAGGCAGAGCCTGTACTATGGTAACCAGACACAATATTATAGATAAACTATAATATTGTGTCTGTAAATATACACCCAGACAGAACAAACATTTATGCTCATCACACAAATATTTATTCCGGGTGGGAATCGAACCCACGACCTCCGGCGTAGCAGTCAAGAGTCACTAACCACTAGACCAACTGGTCAGTCGAAAATGAATTTTGAGTTTGAGTTTAAACGAATAAATTAGTTTTGAGTTTGAAATACAATATGGTATACCTACGCATTATTTTAGGGTAAAGGATAAATAAAATAATATAGTAATTTAATAAATATTTTAGTTAAGCAATGTTATCCGTCAAGGTCAAAATCACTAAATTAAAATCGTCTGCTAACTTTTCTGATAGTACCTATCAAAGTGTATTGTACAACTAAATAGATGGAATGCTTTTGAATGATGAGTTATCTTGTCCAACGTTAGAAGATATAATTAATATTAATCAAATAATAATAAACAAAATTTAATTTTAGATATTGTTTACTGGGTTGCTATCGTACCTTAAAGTTCTTATAGCGATTTTTTTGGGACAATTTGTACTGAACCTTTTAATTAAAAAAAATAGAATTTGTTTATTTTGATTTAGTAGATAGATAGATAGATAGATAACTCTTTATTGTACACCAAGTTACAATTTTGTCTTAAAGATTATTTTATAACTATGTACAATGGGCGGCCTTATCGCTAAAAAGCAATCTAGTATATGTTGTTATAGGGGCATACAGTATATAATAATAATAATAGCAACCCATATATGTCCCACTGCTGGGCACGGGTCTCCTCTCCTCCTGATGGAAGAGAGAGAGAGAGGGTTTAGGCCTTAATTCACACACGCTGGCCCAATGCGGGTTAGTGAATCAGAAATGCCTTTAGAATTTCTTTTAAGACATGTGGGTTTCTTCAAGATGTTTTCCTTCACCGTTAGCAGATGGTGAATTATTTATTTGATTAGTACATACATATAAACTCCACAAAGTGAAATTCACATTGGTACTGCCCGGGATCGAACTCGCACCTCTTGCGTGCAAATCGGTTACTTTCCCACTCGGCCACCACCGCTTATATACAGTATATAATTTGTGAAAATATCAACTGTCTAGCTATCAAGGTTCATGAGATACAGCCTGGTCACAGTCAGACGGACGGACAGACAGACAAGAAGGACAGCGAAGTCTTAATAATAGGGTCCCGTTTTTAACCTTTGGGTACGAAACGATAAAAACTAATTTTATTTTTTTTACTTATTTAGGTTTCTTTTTCATTTATTCCAATAATGAACATTACATTATAAACAAGCTTTACAAACATACAATTCACGATTACAAATTACACCAAGACTCGGATAAAACATTTATAAGTCACACAAAGCTTTAGAAAGAGGTAGGGCACCATAGTAGCAAGCAATCCCGACTGAGGAAGGACCTCCACCGATGTGATACCTCTGGTATTGCAAGCGTCCACAGGCTACCGTCACTGATTAACATCAGGCGGGCCGTACGCTTGTTTGCCACGCAAGTAGTATAATAAAGCTTTGTTCCGTGTAGGATCGAACCTACGACCTCCAGCTTCGCAATCAGGGTCACCAACATGTCAGTCTTTACTTTAACTTAACATAAATAAATTAACTCAAGAAACTATCAAACTAAACACACAATGAAGAAGATACAATGAAGAATAAACAAGACCATCTGTTTAACGAAGACGCAGACATGAATCCTAATTATTACTGCAGCTAGCCGTAGGTGGGTTAAATTCAATTTTCCTTATGCAAATACCCCCAGTATTTCTCTATCTAAATCTCACGTAGGGTAATAAGCAACACACGGTGTAAGCCCGATGCACGTGACAGACGCATCTGGTGCTTGTTAAAATAGATGCCTTTATAGGACCACTAACTTGTAATTTATGAATAGGTAAAGACTAAACAGTACATTTTGTATGGTATAATAATAACTAACTGACCCAGCAAACGTTGTTTTGCTATTTAAATATAGGGGTTGATCGTAGAGAGATGAAAATTAAGGATTGTATGTATTTTTTAATACTGAATCACAAATAAATAAAAACAAAAAAATTATGTCTAAAAAAATACATAAAAAATTTGGGTTGGACCACCCTTAACATTACTAAGACCTACCCGATATGCACACAACTTTTCACGAAAATCGGTCGAGCCGTTTCAGAAGAGTTCAATAACGTACACCGTGACACGAAAATTTTATATATTAGATAATAACTTTTAAAATATCGCGTTGCATGATATCCTACTAATATTATAAACGCGAAAGTTTGTAAGTATGGATGGATGGATGTTTGTTACTCTTTCACGTAAAAACTACTGAACGGATCTGGATGAAATTTGGCACAGAGATAGGTTATGGTCTGAAATAACACAAAGGCTACTTTTTACAGCGATGATCGACATACACACGGGCGGAGCCGCGGGAAACAGCTAGTACAATAATATATACTTCGGGTAGTAACACGATCATGCTTTATTTACCAGTCAGCTTGTGAGTCAAAGTCAAATTCATTTATTCACTTAGATCAAATACATTATACTTAGGAACGTCATAAAAACAAATGCCAGCATACTTCTTTTCCTACGGCCAGTTCACTGACTAGGGTTGGGCCTCGAGAAGAATTGGCAAGGAACTCGGGCCACTCTTTTTAATTGCCAGAGTATAACATTTACAATTTGAATTGTGATTGTGATCGTGACCAAGGCCGGTGCAACCTGGCCGAAACGTCGAGCAATCTAAAGTTAAATAAAGCATGATCGTGTTAATACCCGAAGTATATATTATTGTATATAATAATAATCTTTTTTAAATTTCCAAACGGTACAATTTTCGATATAATCTTATAAAAAAAATATGGGTATAATAATATTAGGTTGCCTGTAGGTACTTCTAAAGAATAAGATCATTTAAAAATATATTTTTTCAATAAAAGAATGATTTTGCATTATAACTGTAACAAAAAAGAATAACACTTTTGTACATGCAAAGCTACTGTTTCATGCCATTATTTATGAAAGTGTATTTATTCTATCACTAATATATATATATTTTTTATACTACCAAGGTGGCAAACAAGCATACGGCCCGCCTGATGGTAAGCAGTTACCGTAGCCTATGGCCGTTTGCAACACCAGGGGTGTCACTCACGCGTTGACGACCCTTTAAAACCTTATAACTCCTTTCTTGAAGAACCCCATGCTATAGTATAGCTCAATTCAGTAAATTTAAGTACATTTAATTTATTCTAACTTACAAAACTGTTTAAACAATGGTAGTCCATTTCCTAAACTTCAACTATGACAAATCTCTTCCCCGTGTGCGCAATTTTCTTAATGTTATTTACAACAAAAAAGAAAACTCACCAATGAAAATTCTTAATCGATATAGAAGGTTCCAGTAAAACCCAGATACAGCCGATTCACAAAAAGATCCTAATGATTCAATTTAGCTGTCTTTCGCAAAACGTATGAGTAAAAGAATTACGGGTACTTTTATTATGAAAAGCTTTTAAGGGAAACTTTATTGGTAACGAGGAGAGGAGGAAATAGATCTATATCTGATTATTTTACGGCTAAATCGTACGAATCGGAACGGTATAAAAATGTTATAACCCTTTTATCATCATGCGAAATGAAAATCTATTCTACTCGTTTTCATATGAAGCCTGAGTGATGAAAATCTTATGAGTGTGGATTTGTGGTAAACAAAATCTTTTTTGAAACAGGGTTTTGTTATTTTTGTAGTAGGTGTTGAGGTGCCTTATATTATGGTTACTTATTCACTATAAGCGAGTGTTACCATGAAAGTTGAGGATACAATAAGATGTTGCTAGTCTTTTGTGTATATTTTCTGCCGGAGGACTGCGATTAATCAGATATTTAATTTATAGGAAAATTCCTATTGTATATAGATAAAGATTTAGTTGTAGATATATATTTTCAACGTAAATATTGTTTATTTTTTGAAATGAAAGGTATAGTGCTTTTGCCACTTTCATACTTTGGACTTTTGATGTAAGTTTCTTCTTATAGAAAATCCCAATATTTACCCGTGTATAGAACCCGGGACCTCGCGATCAGCAGCCACAATCAACGACTATCAGTCCTACCAGGCAGTATTTTAGTAATATATTATAATGTTTAAGAACTATAACAAAAACCAAAATTAATTCAGTGGAAAAGTTAATTTAATTTAACTTTTGTAAAGGGGCTATAACTTGAAATTGTTTTAATGAATGACTTTGAGACTTCTTAAAGCTGGTTTCAAACCTTGTAATAATAGTGGATATCGACAACATTTATTCAAATACATTTATTTAATCGCACATGAGCACAAAATGGTGGGTAGCCGGTTGGTTCGTGGTAACCTCGCCATTTACCACTGTGGGTCATGTTGTGGGCTCGATCGCCCACACAAAACCTTGTGTGGTACATAAATGGTTGTCTGGGTGGATATTTTGTCCATTTTTTTGGTTAGTGGCCAACCTTGTGACAGAGTTATTTAGATTGCCCATAATATATTTAGGCCTTTGTCGTGATCTAACGACTGATAACAATCGGGACCGACTTTTAACGTGCCCTCTGAAGCACGGAGACGCTCAGATGAAATACCACTACGCGGTCACCCATCTATAGGGTTACCGCGCCCTTGGTAGCTTAACCCGCTGATCGTTTACCGAACAGCGAGTGCACCTAGCTATGAGCGCCTCATATTTTGTCCATGAACTGTATGTTTGGAAAATTCCCCGCGACACAGGGCATTTTTTTATACTATACTACCTAAGTGGCAAACAAGCTTACGGCCCGCTTGATGTAAAGCAGTTACCGTAGCTTATGGACACTTGCAATACCAGAGAAGCACTTGCGTGTTAACGACCCATTTTTTTGGCTTGATCCATAGTGCGGAAATTGTCTTAAAAATGAATCTTACAGATTTTTATCCTGTATGGGAATCGAACCCAAGACCTCCAGTTTAGCAGTCAGGGTCATTATCCACTAGACTAACAGTAGTCTGATTACCATAGTATAGACTCTGCCTAGTTTGAGATCAAATGGCCGTGTATGCATTGTTCCAAGATATTATTATTATTCTACCTGAACAGACACGTAGGTAGGATAGTAAGTATTAAGGTATTGAAGCAAGCACGTATCGTATCGTAACTAACACGAAAGCTCTCAACGACAGGTAAGGGTACATGCATGAATATGCAAAAGGTAATCCAATTTTGTCAATCAACCAAAATCTTGGAGATTGGGAGACTTAAGGCGAGCCACTGACTACTGCAAAATATAGTAAGCTGGCTAAACGAAGATACAACTAGACATTTCTACCTTCTACTACCATAAGATCCGTATTTCCGATACTATAAAATTTTACTAAAATAGATTCAAATCAAGACGCTATCGAAAACTGTTTTACAGACCCAAGATATCCTATTGCATCTTACACCTGTTTCTTTGTACCCACAATTATGTATGAATCTATTCGAATGGGGAGCTCTCTGCCGCACCCTCAAGTGATAAGCTTGAATGAATGAATTATTTATGAATCTGCTCCGAATTTTCGTTAGGAACTACAGCCTGGTTAGAGTTTGAGGAAAAATCGAAGGTAAATTTGGTGAAAACTGGTGTTTTTCGATTGTGAGGAGGAAAGTAAAGCAAATGTTCGGAAATTTGATTTAAATGTTGTTATTTTAAGAAGATGCGTGTAACTTATGTTTTAACTTATCGGTTGAGAACTTCACCGGGTTTTGTGATCAGATCAGAGTTATTATTCTCTAATATTTAAAAAAAACAACTCCTTTCTTGGGAATCAAGTCGTGTGTCACGGGGGACTTTAGAAACATACAATTAACGGACACAAAGCTCGCCCAAACTCAGGACAATCATTTATGGAACACACCATTTTTTGTCCCTTGTGGATCAAACCCACAACACTGATATTTAACACGCCAGTGTTTAAAATAGCATGACTTCTTTTCCCCGCTCTAGAGAACCAGCTCTGTGTCGCGGAGGACTTTACAAACATACAATTAACGGACACAAATTACACCCAGACTCAGAAAATTTCTTTGCGGGTCACACAAAGTTTTGGCCTGTGTAGGAATCGAACCTACAACCTCGTGCACAGCAGGCGCTTGCAAAAATACTGCAGCCACTGGACCACCAAGGCAGTCAAGACTTCTGCTACACTTAGCTGTAGTCTTCTGTAAGATGAACGTCCAATACGTCCATCCCCAATCGGGCTTCCTCGCTAATAGAATACCCTACTTCTCTCAAAGAGTTTTATTTCTAGATCAAATGATTGCAAAACATCCTCATCAGTTAAACCTTCTCCAAACAAACCTCTATACAAGCCAACGCCCAAATTCTCAAAAGAGAAATACGCCAATTTAAATCGACTATCACCCAAGAAAGGACCCAACTAGTAAAAAGCCAAGGACAATACTATACTCACCTATCTAATCAGCAGAACAGTACAATAATTTCACATCAAAACGGAAAACACCTTCACTGAAGGTTTCTTTCAGTAATAAACAGAGAAAAGAAGCCATTTCCTTCGAGATTTATGTCGGAAAGCCTTTTTGTGAGGCCGCGCCATGTTTGTTATCCCATAATGGGAATAGGTTTTCCTAATATATCGGTTGTTTGGTAATCTCTGGGATTGAGTTATATATTTTAAGTAGAATTAGCGTGTAAGGTAGTCTACATTTTATTTAATCTTAGGTTTTATTTTTTTATTGTAAAATGTTAGATTACGAAGATAGGTAGGTATGGCATAAATAGTACCAGCCGCAGTTGTTTGTTCTTTTTCAATTACCATTATAATACTGTGACTACTATAGTTTGATCCTGAACAGAAAACATTAATAAAATTGATTTTTCAAACTCAAAGTCATTTATTCATTTAGATCAAATACATGATACTTATGAACGTCAAAATTAACAAAAGTCAGCATATTTTTTCCTACGGCTAATTCGCTGACATGGGTAGGGCCTAGAGAAGAATTGGCAAGAAATTTTGGCTACTCATACATCAACAGCGATATTTCTAGATATAACACGTGCATTTGACTTTGTCTCGCATGAGCTATTGTTATCTAAATTGGATCACAATGGAATTAGAGGACCAGCCTTACAATGGCTCGAAACATTTGCAGCATGCAAATGTTTAAATAGCTAAATAGAATAAGGCCGATTATTATCATTATTGTAACCTCTATTATGTACCCTATTTATGGCAAATGAAATATTTGAATTTGAACTCTTTTTAATCGCCAAGGTATAATATTTACAATTTCGTATGAGTTACAATTTGAAGAAGGTAACAAAAAGGTACAAAACCAACACACCATACCAAAAAAAAGAAATTAATATTTAAGAAATTAAAATAAGCAACGTTTAAATTACACAATCACAATTAAGTATCTATCAGTATGGTAATGAGGCATCATCTCTTTTTGTACATATAAAAGCATAAGGTGATCACATTGTATTTTCCTTACGTGGTCTTTTTTTTTTTTAAGTAGTACACAAATGTCACCGTATCGTGATAAGAATAAAATAGACGCCTTCGAAGTGTGGTGTTGGCGGAGGCTACTAAGTATTCCATGGACTACCATGAGAACGAATGAATTGAAACTGCAAGAATCAACATCCAAAAGAGATTATCTACGATTTGTAAAGAGCGTGCATTTAGCTTTTTCTGACATATTATGCGTTCACCTAAGCATCATCTGGAAAAGTTTGATTTTTGAATTGAAGTTTGATTATAGAGTGATGTTTTATAGCCTATAGCCTTCCTGGATAAATGCACTATTCAACAAAAAAAGATATTTTCTAATCGAACCATACTTTCTGAGATTAGCGCGTTACCAAACAAACAAACTCTTCAGCTTTATAATATTAGTATAGATGGACGACACACACACACACACGAAACACTAGATTGGAAGTCATCACGGTAATTTTGCAATATATGGGGATTTGTATGCATTGTAATAAATTGAATTGAAATAACTATCCCAGAAGGTTATACAATATGCTTTGAAGATCATAGTTTTAATAGCTTTGACATTCACGAAACTGTAAAAGAACAAATAGTTTCGAAGTAAAAAGAAAAACTACACCTTTACCTCGGTCTGGAATTTCATTGCTTTGTGACATTAAACCTCAATTGTTTCTTAGAATCTGACGTTTCTTTACAGGGTTCCGGAACCAAATAGCAAAAACCTTACCCTGTCAACTATTCATATCTCATCCTTAGAAGAAAACTGGCGTAACTTGAGAAATGTAACTGGACAAGTTTGAACCTTAGCCGTTGAGAATAAGATGTAAATTGCAAAACAAACACGCTTCAATATAAGTCATCTTACCACTGTGGATGCGAATTATGTCACAGTTTTTTTTAATAAAAAACTATTAACACATAAATTTATATGAAATTCAAAGACTGGCCTGTTAGTCTAGTGGTAGTTCGAGTCCCACACGGGACAAAACTTTGTATGATTTTAAAATGTTAAAAAAGGTAATCCCTGTCTGCGCAAGTTTTCACAGTACAAAACAAAAATTAAGAAGGTTAATCTCTACCAATTTACTTTCAAAGTCAAAAGATAAATAAAACATAACCATAATCTGTTACAGAATCAACAATAACACAATAAAACGAAAAGAATAATGAAATAAGATAAATAATAACATTCATGATAAATAAAATGCACTTCAAAACTGTTGAAAATGCTTTTACAACCAAATAAAGTACTTATAACTCTAAATGTAGTACTCTAAAGTTAAAATTGAGTCGTATCGAGCATGCTTGTAAAGTACCCTTGAAACTTTTGTATTCTTTAAAATGGTACTTATTATTATTTATTTAATAATTCTGAATAAATTACATTCCACTTTTGACAACCCTAGAGCTTATTTACGACACATAGTAAAGTTATAGCAGTAATTCAAGTATGTTTTCCCATCTAAATTTTGGCTTGGAAACTATTTTTACAGAATCTAGATTTATTGGACTCATTTAAGATGAAAAATGGCTCGATAAGGGAGGGTTTTAAGCTACGTGGCTTCATTTTAGCTTTTTTAGTCCCTCTATCTCTCTATTTAACCTGTCGTAGATTTAATTTATCTTTTCTTGGATAAATTGTAGTTATTTTTTAACATTTCTAAAATGTGTTCGAAAGGTTTATGAATTACATAAGGTAGTGAAGGTTAATTAGGTTGCATTATGTACCTACAGGGTGAAATTCAAAGCACTCAAAATATTTTTGGAATGAAATTAAATTATAAAATTCTACTAATATTTGATATAAATGTGAAAGTTTGTGAGCATGGGATATTTGTTACTCTTTCACGTAAAAACTATTGAACGGTTCTGCATGATTAAATTAGGCAAGAGATAGACAGATAGATAGATTATAATCTGAAAGAGCACATAAAATTTTAAAATGTATGCACGTACTTATTAAAAAAAAAAAAAAAAAATCTTAAGACAGCGTGAAATATAATATTTACTTAAGTCATATTAAACATTAACACCTTTACTTAGACAATATAAAAATACAAGAAATAAATTTGAAAACAGAAACCAGCCAAACAGCCCTAATTTCGACACAAACAACTTCAAACACACAAACGGCACACGCCGTAATTTTTTAAAGCCGTTATAACAAGCTCTCATAAGTAGCGCTTATTACCAGGGCATAGAATTCAAAATCAAAGGATAACCTAGTTTATTTCAGTTCATAAATACTTTCTAAACAATGTTTCAGCAAAAAAATGTGCTAGAAATAAAATATGCGCGTATAATTCCGAGCATAATATTGGCAGTACTGTTCAAAAAGAATGTGTGGAATGCTGCGCATTCACGCCACTGATGTATTTAATGCCTAATATAACAAAAAATAGGTCTAACCGTCATCATTCATGGACCGTAAGAATTTTTTATTCATTTTATTTAACGTTCACTCGAAAATTTGATATTTGATGGTCCAAAAATAAAAGTTTTGTTTTGTTTTGAGCTGGATATATGCTGCTCTTGTTCGATTTGAGAAGGTAAGGATGTATACGTAATTTGCGAGTATTGATTATGTAAAGCTAGCTAGGTGGACCGACGACCTTAAAAAGGTCTCTGGGGCGCATTGGATGCGGAAGGCGGAGGACCGTGTGCTATGGCCCGTGTTGGGAGAGGCCTATGTCCAGCAGTGGACTGCGATAGGCTGATTGATTGATTATGTAAAAAAAACATTAAAGTAGAGCGCCCACGAGCAACTTTGTCTCTGCAACTTATTGGTCTCATCACATCAAGTCTGTAAAGTCTATGGGCTAGTATGAAAGTTCGCCCACGTAGCGACGTGATAGCCAGGAGACTTTTCATACTAACCCATAGACTTGATGTGATGAGACAAATCAGTTGCAGAGACAAAGTTGCTCGTGGGCGCACTACCCTAAATATTTCGTTTTTGTTAAGGGTACTAACAAAAATGATTTGTTTTTTTAACTTTTACCCCAATCGAACTCAAACTTTACTCACGCTGAGAACACACAAGTACACTACGTCTGTATTGTTTTTTGACTGTGGTCTAAACTGGAAGCCCTTCCACAGGCTTACTCGCCTGTTTGTCGCCTTGCTTTTCTTATCATTTCTTTAAATATCATTTTGTATTTTTTTTAAATACAACTCCTGCTTTACGGAACAAGTCCTATGTAACAGAAAACTTTACAAACATACAATTAATTGACACAGAGTACATCCAGATTCGGGACTATAATTTATGGATCACACATTTTTTTGTCCCGTGTGGGGATCGAACCCACAACACGCCGCGTAGTAAATGATGAGGTAACTTAAGCCATTGAACACTGAATAGTCTTGAACAGAACGAGAATTGTTAACTTTGTCAAGTATTTGTTTGTTATTTGAGAATCTAACCAAACGCCTCGTAACGACGAGCGTAAATGTGACTGAATAAAAATATCTGTTCTTTGTCTCAGTCAACGGTTGGTGCCTCACTCTAGCTATTATTTATGTAACTGTTCAGATTGTAGAGTAAAACATCAGAAGCATAAAATAAAAACTATCTAGTTGCTTCTTTTTGTAGCTCGCGAAGTAAATCATGGTTTTCTTTGAAGACCGATTTTGTTTTTAAAGAGAAATATTATTTTGTTGTGAGATTTTCTTCTGGAAATATTTTTTATTTACGGGCAAAAGAGAACTTAGGCTGGCTGCACATCTGACCAGGAGACCTATACGGGCCGTCCGTATGGACTCCAAGAATGGAGACACAAGAGTTAAGATTTTGAGGTCTTCGAATAAGTATAATGATAACTACTTCTTTAGATTAATAGGTAATTACTACTTTTTAAAACATGTTTGTGTTACATAATTGATCGACCGACATATATGAGATGCGAAATAAGAGTGAGTCTGCACCACAGAAATAGATCAGGATAGAACGGCGAAGTAGGCGTGGCACGCGTGCCACAACTTAGTACTAATGTGCATACTTCACGTATATTTCACATCGAGCATCCTTATTATGCCGTGGGACTCCTATAGCTGCGTTCGGGACGTACAAAATTATTAAAATCTACAAAGATATGCCGTATTGCTCCGTCGCAAATTGTAAAAATCGAAGTAAAGTATTTCTGTGGTCTGCGGCCCGCCTGATGTTAAGTCGTTACCGTAGCCTATAGACGATTGCAATGTTATGTTATAGCAATGTGTTACAAATCTCCAGCTTTTTTTTATCGTTTGGTTAGTGGCCAACCTGGTGACTGGAGTTATTTAGATCGCCCATATATTTAGGCCTCTGTCGTGATCTAACGACTGATAACAGTTGGTACCGACTTTTAACGTGTCCTCCGAAGCACGGAGACGCTCAGATGAAATACCACTATGCGGTCACCCATCTATAGGATTACCGCGCCCTTGGTAGCTTAACCCACTGATCGTTTACCTAACATCGAGTGCACCTGGCCATGAGAGCCTTTTTACGACGTCTTAAAACGCAAGTCGTTTGAACGAGAAAGAAGGACGGTGCTATACAGCGGGTATAGCTCTGTCTCTTTCTTACTCGTATCTGGCGACCTCTGATAACTGAATGTTCTAAAATATTAAAACACAATTCTAATTATAGAACACAATTCTAATTATAGAAATGTTTTATCAAACGTTCATTTACTATTCCTATCTTGTATTGATTTCTTACGAATGCGTGTGAGAGCCAACACCTGATGAGTTTTTAACTAGTTAATGAAATAATAATATTTCAAAGCTTTAACAGGCTAGACAGTATAGACTGTATTCTTTTTTTAAAAGACAACTCTCGCACTAGAGAACAAACTCTGTGTTTCGGGGGACTTTACACACATACATTTAACGGGCACAAATAACACCCAGACTCAGAACAACTATTGTGTGTAGTTATTTGGCCGTGATCTTCTGTAAGGTGGAGGTCCTCCTTCAGTCAAGCTGGCTTGCTAGTATGTACCTCTCTATTATATTGTATACTGTCCGGGTCGCCCGCTACTTCATCCGCGTGGTTATTTGGAATATTTTCCCCGATTTTGCAACATATCTCACTACTGCTCCGCTTCTATTGGTCATAACGTGATGTTATATAGCCTATAGCCTTCCTGGATAAATGCACTATTTAACAAAAAAAGATTTTTTCGAATCGAACCAGTACTTTCTGAGATAAGCGCGTTCAACCAAACAAACAAACAAACTCTTCAGCTTTATAATATTAGTATAGATTAGCAGCCTGCCCCTGCTTCAGGTCCGGGGGGCATTTGCCGTGGTCCCGTAATGTTTTTATCACTCACAAATAACGTGGCTTTCTGTTGGTAAAAGAATTTTCAAAATCGGTTCAGTAGATCCAGAGATTACCCCTACAACGTCACAAACTTTACCTCTTTATATATTCGTAGTATCATCATCATCTCAACCCATAAACGTCCCACTGCTGGGCACGGGTCTCCTTCAAACATTTGGAGGGATATTAGCCTACTATACCACGCTGGACAGACGGGTTGGAAACTAATACTCGTAGTATCATCATCTCAGCCGAAAGACGTCCACTGCTGGACATAGGACTCCCCCAAGGTTTTCCACAACTCTCGATCCTGAGCCGACCTTGTCCATCGTACTCGTAGTATACCCCGATAAAAAATGTAGAAAGAGTAGAGTCAATTATAGTGGTATAGTTTTGTTCCTGTGTGTGAGTACAGGTTTCCAGTGCTCATTAGGGGTGCGTTTTTAAGGAAACGGTTTCAATTGCCACGGATGAGGGATTGAAAGTAATGCCTTAATTATCGTCCGTAGTTTACGGTAATTGCTTACTATCGCGAGTATGTTTATTTACTATTTAAGTAGTATAAAAAATAGATGAAAGAAATAAAACATATACCTCTTTAGCCTTTCATCTCAATCCATAAACGTCCCACGGCTGGGCACGGGTCTCCTCCATACGCTTGGAGGGATATTAGCCTACGACGCTGGCCAGACGGGTTGGTATAATACCTTTGCGTTTGCCAATATTTAATTATATAATAGCAATCCATAATGTCCCACTACTGGGCACAGGTCTCCTCTCCTCTGTCAAGAGAGAGAGAAATAGTAATTCACACACGCTAGCTAAATGCGGGTTTGTGCAATGACTCGTTTCTAGAATTTCTTCTTAGACATGTGGATTTCCTCACGATGTTTTCCTTCACCGTTAGCAGATGGTGAATCATTTGATAAGTAAATACAAATACTACTAAGTGAAATTCACATTGGTACTGTCACCCAGGATCGAACTCACACCTCTAGCGTGCAAGTCGGTTACTCTCCCATTCGGAAACCACCGTTTTCCAATATTTAATTAAGATCTTTATGGCCCTAATTTCACACTTCTAGTGTTTAAAATATTCTCTTCTAAAATCCAGTTTGCACTTATTGGCTCAAAGCCAAGTTACAAATCCCTTTAAACAATTGCTGAAGCCAGACTTAAATTATTAGCGAGTAGTATTAACTATATAACTTTACCTTTCCCATTGTATCTGTTAGTTTTAAAAATAATAAGTTTACATACACACATCATCATCACGCCCGTCTCTCACTGGGGTAAGCAGAGATTATGGTACACCAATTACTCCGATCCAACTATACTGCTTTTGCTTCTACTTTCATATCAACCTCTTCATGCATGAACGTCGATTCTGAGTACTTTTAAATTGGCCCCTTTTTAGCAAATCCCCTACTTGGTCGTTGTGTGTTAAGGGCGGCCCCTACCGACATTTCCACATATGTATATAGCACATCAAATACATATTAGGTTTGTTTGTTTATCATCCGGCATCGCATCTTTGACTACCTCGTTGGTGTAATGGCCGTCGAGTGCAAAGTCAAAGTCAAACTCATTTATTTATTTAGATCAAATGCATGATACTTATGAATGTCATAAAAACAAATGCCAGCATATTTTTTCCCGACGGCCAATTTGCTCGCGTTTCGTTTAGCCGTGTTACTCTTTTAAAAGTAACGAACAAACTAACATACAAATAAACAGAGAGACTTTCACATTTTATAATATTAATTCTTTGCCAAAACGCAGTTCCGTATTTCAATCATTCCCAAAACACAAAAGTAACTTCGATATTTACCCAAACATATAATTCTACAAATTACCCTTCTCACCTGCCCAATAGGGTAAATCACCCCCTTAATCCCAACGCCAAGCACCACAGAAGGTAAACAGTAAGGTCTTTTAGTAAATTGAAAATCTTTGGCAAAAGAAAGATATTTGGTCAAAGTTACAAAGGATCAATGGGGAAAGAAACTGACGAGTGATTTGGAGTAAGCCAAATATATTTTTATGAAGCATACAGGGAAACAGATTTATTTACTATTTACTAGCTGTTGCCCGGAGCTCCGCCCGCGTTGATGTCGGTTATCGCTGCAAAAAGCGTAGCCTATGTGTTATTCCAGACCATAATCTATCTCTGTGCCAAATTTCATCCAGATCCGTTCAGTAGTTTTTACGTGAAAGAGTAACGAACATCCATCCATCCATCCATTCTTACAAACTTTCACATTTATAATATTAGTAAGGATGTTGTAAAAAGGTATAAGTAACTACTTTTTATATTTCATTTTATATATTATAATACATTTTATGTTCAATTAATAAGAAATTTAATTATGTTTCATAACTTTATTATAATAGAATTTTTGTACGCCATTTCAAGGCAAAATATAGAGAACTATATTATGTACCCTTCATCTGTATCAACCTATGTTTACAAAAACTGATGATGAATAATGATTTGATTAGATTTTGTTTTTATATTGAAGTAGGTACTTAGTGCAAAAATACGCAGAAACGGCCAAGTGCTGACTTTGCACGGGTGGATAATCACTCTTCTAAAGTCGAAATTTTGAGAATCGCTTGTGTTCCGTTCATCCTTTATTAAAATTTGTCTAAAGAATCGCAGGAATATAAGTTTATAGTCCTATTGGTTTAGGCTCTACGCTAATAAACCAATCAGATGGAACAAAAAATTTCCATCTGATTGGTTTATTAGCGTAGAGTATATTTATATGTATAGAATAGCTCATTCGGGCAGCTCAGGACCGAATGATGAGGAAAATCTTGGGGAAGGCCTATGTCCGGCAGTGGATGTCTTATGGCTGAGATAGTGGTGGTGGTGGTGGTGCTATAAATAACCAAAATAGAAAAAATATTTTGTATAAACTCACCTCATGGTACCTCTGGTATTAACAAGTTTCCTTAGGTAACGGTAACTGCTTACTACAAGTATAGGTGAGCCGTACACACTCTTGTTACCTGAGGAAGTAGGTAAAACTATACCACAACCCATGTCCTCATCATGTTTGTTAAACCAGGGCGAGTCTATTGCCATGTACTCGTACAGGCGATTGCGCGAGGTATTTAAATTTCAATTAATTAGTGAAGCCTCTAATAGACTTCCTCGTTTATTAGATCTATATCTCATTACGTATTATTTCCCATGAGTCTCGTAAAGCAATTTGATGTCATGGATAATTGAGTATGCATGAATTTATAATATGTCATCGTATAGGGGCTTAATACTTTAGTAAATATTTAAAATGGAATCTATTTATTTAATATTTAGTTTAATTGCTTATTTGGTGATAGGAGAGGTAGAGCACCATACTAGCGAGTAAACGCGACTGGGGAAGGACCTCCACCTTACATAAGACCACAGACAAATAACTACATATAGGGGTGTAGTTGTGTTCCTCAAACTCAAACTTCATTTATACATTTAGGTTACAAAGTAACACTTATGAAGGTCATAAATAATGAATAAGCCAATGTCCTGAGTGTGACAACAGGTCTCCAGCGCACATTTAGGAATGAGTTTTAAAAGAAACGTATTCTTATCCCAGGAATACTCACATCTTAAAGTCCTGGTGTAAAAAAATGGGTTGGCAACACGCAAGTGATACCTCTGGTATGCGGGTTTTCATAGGGTACGGTAACTGCTTAACATCAGGCAAGCCGTATGCTTGTTTGCCACCCAAGTAGTATAAAAAATCTCATTACGTATTATTTCCCATGAGTCTCGTAAAGCAATTTGATATCATGGATAATTGAGTATGCATGAATTTATAATATGTCATCGTATAGGGGCTTAATAGTAAAATTTTCAAATGGAATTTATTTGTTTACTGTTTCATTGAATTGTTGCTTTGGTGATATTATAGGGGTATTGTGTACCTTTCAGAGGTTTTATGTATAGTACCCAGTTTTTTAAATTAAAGTAATAATAAAACTTATAACTTAAGCTCATTGTAAGTGAACTTTTTCTTAAGAGTAATTAGTATTGACTAAACCTAATCACGAGTAGAACAGCCCCTAGCTAGGTGGACCGACGACCTAAAAAAGGTCGCTAGGACGGACTGGATGCGGAAGGCGGAGGACCGAGCGCTGTGGCGCGTGTTGGGAGAGGCCTATATCCAGCAGTGGACTGCAATAGGCTGATTGAATGAAACCTAATCAATTTCGGACTTCACTATTTTATGTAAAACTAGGGTTCGCCCGCGACTTTGTCCGCGTGGTAATTTGGAATATTTTCCCCGATTTTGAAACATATCTCACTACTGCTCCGCTGCTGATGTTATAATAGCCTTTAGCCTTCCAGGATAAATGCACTATTCAACAAAAAAAGTTTTTTTCTAATCAAACCAGTACTTTCTGAGATTAGCGCTTTCAACTAAACAAACTCTTCAGCTTTATAATATTAGTATAGATATCTTTAAAAACGCTAGTAATTTTAACATTTTTTTTAACTAAAAACGTTTATTACAATAACATACGGGTAAAAGATTTTATTGACGTGACCTCTCACTAACTTTATGAGCCGACTCTGACAAATGTCTGTTGTTTTAGTATCGTGTTTAGTATTCCAACATATTAGTCAATAAAATTAACTAGGTTCAGTACGAACCTAGTTTACTAATTTGGGATTAAAGACGCATTACTAATAGTTGTCATGAAAAAAGTAATTACTCCTTTTTTTTTTGTTAAAAAGACAACTGCCGCACTAGAGAACAAGCTGTGTGTCGCGGGGGACTTTACAAACATACAATTAACGGACACAAATTACACCCAGACTTAGAACAATTCTTCGTGGGTCACACAAAGTTTTGTCCTGTATGGGAATCTAACCCACAACCTCGTGCACAGAAGGCGCATACTGCGGCCAGTGGACCACCGAGGCAGTCATAACTGGCGTCTGTAAATAAGAAGGTCCAATGCACACCTATATTGGTGAGAGCGGCCGATAACTCTATCGTGCAGTACGGTTTCAAAGGCATTTCCTCCTACGTACAATTGTGTTGTGGAATGACCTCCCTGCTGAGGTTTTCCCGAGAAACTATAGCATGGGGTTCTTTACGAAAGGAGTTATAAGGTTTTAAAAAGTTCGTCAACGCGCGAGTTAAACCCATGGTGTTGCAAGCGTCCATAGGCTATAGTAACTGCTTATCATCAAGCGTATGCTTGCCTTCATAATAGTATAAAAAAATACACTGCCACGCAATTTATGTTGCTTATAATGACGAAATTACGGGCCAGTATTAGAGTAACATGACTTTTTTATTTGTTGCCTAATGACTCAAACTTCTCCTGAAACTGAACGCCGCATCAAAGGTATAGTAATAATAATAATTCAATTATTGTTCAAATCCCTAGTACAAGATGAGAGAATGTATTTAGAAATAATTAAATTCTGCTCGCGGCTCAACTCGAGTTGATGTTGGTTATCGAAATAAAATGTACCGTAAGTCGTTCCCCGCGATATCTATATATTAGTCTTAATTATTTTTAACAATGTTCAACACACAGTAACTATTTTTTGCGCCTACTTACCTAGTGAAAAGTTGTACTTTTTTTTTTTTATACTACCAAGGTGACAAACAAGCATACGGCCCGCCTGATGGTAAGCAGTTACCGTAGCCTATGGACGTTTGCAACACCAGGGGTGTCACTCACGCGTTGCCGACCCTTTAAAAACCTTATAACTCCTTTCTTGAAGAACCCCATGCTATAGTCCCTTGGGAAAACCTTGGCAGGGAGCTCATACGACAACCTTATCGTACGTGGTAAGAAATTCCTCTGGAATCTTACGGTACGGCATGTTTGAGGTGCAAGGATGTGAGGATGTACTTAATGTTTATTTTTGTTTCTAATTTTATTAAAATCCATTCAACCTTTTAATCGTGAGAATGTAATACAGTTAATTTTCGTATCATTTTGTATTTATAATATTAATAGGTACTTAATATTAGGGTGATGTTATGCTTTTATAAGTGAGTACATACTCGTGTCGTATATACGTAAATACATATATTATCATCACGCCCATCTCCCATTGTGGTGTAGGCAGAGACTATAGTACGCTAAACATACTTCTTTCGCTTCCTCTACATTCATCAACCTCTTCATGCATAAACGTGGATCCTGTGTACTTTTAATTTGACCCTTTTAGCAAACTAACTTGGTCGCTGTATGTTCGCCTAGGGCGGCTCCTACCAGTAGAGTCTTACCCGCAGCCTTCCGCGAAGGGAAAAAAAAAAATGGGCGACTTCTACCGACATCTTCACTCATTCTTGCACCATATACCTCTCATTGTATAAACTAGAATGTAATACTGTATCTTAGTCAGTGTTGCCCCAAAGTAAACCACTTAATGTCGGTGTAAATTGTACTTAAGATTCACAATTCCATAAACCGTATTCACTAATTCCAATATACTCATGTACGTTACCATAATCACTCTGCGAAACCACAAGTGCGCAAGGGTGGCCTCCCATTTTACGACATATTATTAGTATTTACACACAGCTAATATCCTCTGACCTTTCTGACACACCTTACTTAGAAGGGTATGGGGCGACCCAGTCGTTTTATGACGACGTTACTTTTTATTTGAAAGACACTGTTATGAATTGTAAGGAGTGGATGGAAAATTTCACGAATTGTACTTACCGACACAAATAGAATTTTAGAATTCGTAAAATTTTAATGAGAAAACAACCTGATTATGACTTTTTGTTTAGTGTCTGATAAAATATTATTCGGTTTACGTACCTAATAATATTTTATTGGCAACGGATATATATATGTATACAGAGTAGCTATATGAAGATTAGTTTTAAAGAAAACCATTGTATTTATTTCTGTGGAATTTGGTAACAGTGTACAATTAGACGAAACCTACAGATGAATATATATATCACACAATTTTATACATTGGTTACACATATTTATTCATATTTTTAACCGACTTGAAAAACGAGGAGGTTATCAATTCGTGTGTATTGTTTGTTACCGCAGAACTACGTCATTTAAAATCGAACCTGGAATTTCATGTTCAGCAGTCACACTCACAACTATCACTAGACTGACGAGGTAGTCAACCTTACTTTTAACTTCTTATGTGCAGCTAGCTTGAGCTTAACAATCCTTTTCATTTAAACAATAAATCGTAGCCTATATGACGTTATTTCACTGTCATCTACGTTCTTAACTGGTCTTTCATAACCAGCTGAATACGGATTTTTTCTTGTTTTGATGACCAGCTTCGATTTTTATTTCCATTTATTGAAGTGAAAACTTAATTTAGCACGGTACGCATATTTTTAGATGAGTTAAAATCTCTGGATTCGCGACACCGTTACGAGACGCAGCTTGAGATATCCGAAAAATCTTTTTTCGACTGTCACGTTATTAAAGCAAAGAGGCGATATATGCATGTACATATATAGCAGACTGCGAACGCGTCTAGTATATAATACATTTATGACTTTTTTTTGTGTTTTGTCTAGTGTTTTTACTTCTGTAGACACTCCCAGAGTGCAATTTTTTTGCTCTGTGCCAAATTTCATCAAGATTGGCTCAGCCGTTTTGACGTGATTCAGTAACAAACATCCATCCATCCATCCAAAATTAGCATTTAAAACATTAGTACAGATTATACATCTTGCCGTACCTACTAGAAATAAACTGAGCTACTTTGTCAACTTCAATAAATAGTTATGAACGTCCATCTATTAAGTTGAAGCTTCCAGATTCTGAACAATAAGGTGTAAAAGATATCGATCTAGCCATTTTGACGGCGGCGGTCAGACGTCAGCGTGACATGACCGTAAAACTTTATTGTTCTTGAAGGCGTTAAATATATTTTGTATGTTCAACATGTGTGGTTTATGAAGGGAATTCATTAATAACTTAGTATTAAAGGAAAGGGGAAGATAAAATATATCTGAGAAATAACGTATAGTAATAAAACAAAGTATTGAGGATAAGGGATTAATAAGAAATAAAGAAAACATTGCAAAAGAGGTTGCACTATACAAGCAAGCAAACCCGACTAAGGAAAACCCTCCTTACAGAAGACCACAGCCAAATAACTTCTCACAGCGGTGTAGTTGTGTTTCAGTGTGTGATTATAGGTTTGCAGCGCTCATTTAGGAATGCGTTTTTAACAAAAGGGATACTCCAAAATGAAACCTTGGCGAAACGGTAAATGCCCTCAAATAAAGTTGTTAGGGACTAAAAACTACTGTTTTATCAAATAGTTTTGTTGGCTGACAAGACCAGCCTCCACGCAGCATTAGGGCAATTCTTCTTCGTAAAAAATAAAACTAAAAGTAAATTCTATACCTAAGACAATTTAAAACTTATACTTTGCTTCAAGAATTACCTTCATCAAATAGAACAATATGTCTGTGTAATATGCTAATATTTTTGCCATTCCAGGGGCTCTACCATGATGTGTTAAACTTGAGTCTTTAGAGTGAGAAAGAGGGACAGAGCTATATAGCGTTTATAGCTCTGTCTCTCTTTTTCGCTCGAACAACTCATGTTTTAACACGAATCTCTCCTGCTTTAATGTTCATCGGTTTTGTGAGCTAGGTGCCGTATCCATTGCCACTTAATTTAGACAAACCTTCTAGCTCGTTTTCCTGTCCCAGGACAATTCCATCATTAAACCCTGGCGTTTATTTTTGGGTTGGAAATACGCCCACCTAAAACCTGTTTTAATTTTAAAAGCTCTCTTAAGTATAGCATTAGGTCATATAAATAGCAGTATTTGAAACAAACTTCTCTTAAATTCCAGTTAATATACGCCTTCTTAACATTTTCTATAGAACAAAACAAACTTTCCGCATCAAACAACAAAAATGTATTAAACTCGATCGTCTTTTAAAGTCGTTTTCAAACAATTGAAAGGGGGCAACAGCTTCAACTTTGAGAAACCGTTTCCGACAATTCCCTTTGATAGAAACGTCGTTAGCAATCGAATTATACGGCAAATACAAATTCTAGGGTTTGTTTGAAAGTTTGAGTTTCACTGGCATTAGTGATGGGAAAAGGATTTTATTTTTTAATATCGATATCAATAAGGTTCGTGTGCTGACAATTTGCTTATCATTTGAAAAAAGCGCGATGATATCAATGACCTTTACTAACTTCTATGACTGAAATCCACGCGAGAAAAAAATGTACAACAAAATGTAATTTTTTGTTTCTCGCGTGGATTTCAGTCATCGTGATTTGCAGTACATATATACTTGCCCCGAACACTAACTATCTTCTTGTCAAAATTCATTTATTTTAAATATCGTATAATCAGGATTAAGACGCCATAAGCCATAAGACAGCGTAATAGTAGGTGGAGCGACGATTTTTGCAAAAGCACATCACGTAATAATAATAATTAAGTCATCGTGAGAAGGTTCCTGTCACTATAGCACTTACCACCGGTAGCTTGGTCCCTGTACCCGATACGGATGGATCTCCTATTTTATATATTTAAATGTATATTTTTTTTTAATCAAAAATCCAAGTCTAATTAATCTCTAAATAATACATAAGTTAAGAATACATTACACAAATAATAATTAATAGCATACACAGTGAAATAATTCAGTCTGATTAAAATTCAGTTCGTTGTTATTACTCAGTTGTACATGAATTATTAGTAGAATTTGGTTCATTTAACACATTAGCTATACACAATACGTTCCCCTTGAGCAGTATATATTATTAAATATTTAATGAAATAATACTTATTTAATATTCTATGAATAGATAACTACGTCACAATGTAAATTTATTCGTGATATAATTACTTCGAAGATTGATTTACTAAAATCTCAGTGAATCTATCTTGTTAAACTGAATATTAATATTGATTCTACTTTGTTTTAAATTTAATAAGTAATTAACGATGAAAGATTTTTTCAAAGAAGTATTATTAACATTTAACATTTAATTTAAAACAAAATATTTTCATCAACCATGGATTATATTTGGCCCCCACGGAAAGTCTCTAAGATAACATTCTTGACCCATCTGACTACCATGACATCAACATATTAAATCGTCTCAGCACGATTGTTGAGCTGTTATAATTGTTGATTATACAGATCATTACATTTAGTTGAATGATACAATTTTGATCAGATATATTTAAATATACCTTAACCGATATATTTCATCACTATCAGTGAAATATTTACATTAAGTATGCTGCCATAACTAATGACTTGATGTGTCTTCAGAGACACGCGGATGTGTAAACGACTGATTTTTATGAAACAATAATCAAAATATCAAAATGTTTGACGGCTAATATATTTTCTCTCTTCTCGGCTATTATACTATTTAGGTCTCTTTGGAGGCATGTGCAGGGCGCGAAGGACGGGGCAATGAACCAATCACAGGACTGAAGAATTTTATGAGTCAAATTATGCTCATTGCACTACGACTGCATCTGTATGAGCGATCTACGCCGACATATGTTCAGGATATTTTCTAGCTACTACTATAAACCATCTGACAACTTTATTGGTACAAAGATTCTTTTTATTTCTCGTTTTATAAAACTATCGATATTGATAGATCCCAGCACTAATACCTGGAAATATTTTAATAGTTCAGTGTATGTAACAGGTGGACGTTCAAACTTCTAATTGCTTGCGGTGAACGTTTGTCAGATAGTTTCCAAATGTAAGTTGGGGATTTTAATCGCGGTTCAGATTTGGATTGCAGTATAAGTTAGGGTTTGAGTGAAATAGTTTTTACTACTACTTACTTATGTCTCATGTGTATAGTGACTTTTACATGGGATTTCTATTAAATTCTCTGGTGTTTTTAGACCAATCCGTTTATTTTGTGAGTTGTCAGTAAATCACCATTATCATCTCAACCCATAAATGACTGCTGAGCAAATACTTAAACATTTGGAGGAATGTTAGCCTACTATACCACGCTGGCCAAATAGGTTGGTATAGGGTTTGTTTCGATTTTTTCCTCTCTTAGATATTTTCGGCCTGATTTACACCCTTAGTCGACTCTTACGATACCCTCGAGATGGAACGCAGTAGTGACATTTGTATTCTTGATCCGTTACCACACAGTTAATGTCACGGACAATATCGGTGAATGAAGAATTCTAATCAGTTGATTTTTTATTTTATACTTTCACGGTGAAGAATAATCATACGGGTTTTTTGATGGCGAGCAATTATTTTCTATGTACGCTTGCACTTGCGACCGTTTGTCTTGAAACCCCAGAATTTAATAATATAGGGTTAATATTTATCACTGAAATATGCTGCCAAAAAGCCATCCTAAAATTCGGATTGACACATTTTAATTTTATTTTTTACCTATCAAGTTCTAAAATATAACTACTAAAACAATTTTAGGGTGGCTTTTTGGCAGCATAATAATATTTCAGTGATAAATAACTTTAAGGACATGTATCATTATAAGTCACCACATCTATTTTAACTTATATTTTATCTGACTGTACTAAACTGCTTCAATGTAAATGGTTTCCGAATTGTCAATGAAAAAAATAAAAAATATTAAATCTAAAATGTGCCAATTCGGACACTATGTCCGAAATATGTCATTTATTTTCTTTTCTCGCCAGCAAAAGCACTATCTATATCGCACTCAAAACACACCCGTAATTAAAGTAACAAGTAGCACGTAAGCACTAAAGACGGGTATCAGATCGTGTTTAGATACGTTCAGTGCTAAGTTTCACAAAGTTTTTGCTTCAATACCAGTTGTGTCACAGTGTTGGTTACGTACAAGTTTCTTGCTAGTGTAACGTAAAGTCGTTCAACATTAGAAAATCTGGAAGTTTCTTTAAATTGCCAATCTATTTGAGTACCGAAGCTATTTTACAGTTACACTAACACTTTTATAAAGTATTTTTTTTAATACTATTTGGGTGGCAAACAAGCATAAGCTCTGCCTGATGTTATTCAGTTCCCGTAGCCTATGGACTCTTGCGTGTTGCTTATCCTTTCTTTTACACCAGGGATGTGTTCCTGGGATAGCAAAACGTTTCTTTCAAAACATATCCCTAAATGAGCACTGAGACCTGTGCTCACACGTAGTTATTTGGCTTTTGTCTTCTGTAAAGTGGAGATCCTTCTCCATTCGTAGTTATTTTGACTGCCTTGGTGGTCCAGTGGCCGCAGTATGCGCCTGCTGTGCACGAGGTTGTGGGTTCGATTCCCACACAGGACAAAACTTTGTGTGACCCACAAAGTGTTTTTCTGAGTCTTGGTGTAAATTGTGTCCGTTAATTGTATGTTTGGGTCTACCGAATTGGATTACCTTTGGTCCCACTGGAACTCACGGATAGAATAAATTTCAATTTTCTTCAGTGCGGTTGGACTACGGGGAAAAAAAATCCCCGTAAATCCACCAGTGGGGCGTAGCGGTGGGACCACGGGTACAGCTCACAGAGCGACACAGAGCTTGTTCTCTAGTGCGGGAGTTGTCTTTAAAAAAAAAACATTCGGGCTTAATCCTGAAAGGTGTCTTACTTCTCTACATTCGTACATATAAACTCCACAAAAGTAAAATTTTGATTGGTACCGCCACATACCACTTTTATGCAAGTCGGTTACTTTCCCACTTTGCTACCAACGCTTCATACTTAGTTTAAACAAGCAGCACAACTCAGTAAATAAAATAATGAATCACCTAAAAGCAGTTTTTTTTCCTTTTTACAAACAGAGAATAAAACTGGTATTCGGTAAAACAATACTCCTTTTAATCAGAAAAAACCGTAATGTTTTTAATAGTACTTTGAATATAAAAATGCAATGCGTTATTTTCGTTTTGTTTAGCACATAAATAAAATGGGTTTTACATTTTTGTAGCGAATTTTAGCGCTTTCTATTCTATTTAACTATCGTTTATGCCACTTTTCTAGAAGAGCTGATTTAAAGAAGGCTTCGAATCTGCTCATAGCCAAATGCATTTACTGATGGGAAACGATCAGTTTGTTAAGCTACGTAAGTGCGGTTATATAATGCATAAGTAAATGCATTCTTTATCAGCTCCATACTTCGGAGGGCAAGATCTTTTCTTCTTTTTTTATAAAGACAAATCCCATACCAGGGAACAAGCCCTATGTCGCGGGGGACTTTGCAAACATACAATTCACGGACACAAATTATACCCAGACTCGGAATAAACATTTATGAATCACATATAATTTTTTGTCCCGTGTGGGGATTGAACCCACAACACGCCGTGCAGTTACTTGACTGCCTTGGTCCAGTGGCCGCGATATGCGCCTGCTGTGCACGAGGTTGTAGGTTCGATTCCCACACAGGACAAAACTTTGTGTGACCCACAAAGAATTGTTCTGAGTCTGGGTGTAATTTGTGTCCGTTAATTTGTATGTTTGTAAAGTCCCCCGCGACACAGACCTTGTTTAGAGAACAAGGTCTGTGTCGCGGGAGTTGTCTTTTTAAAAAAAGAAAGAAAAAAGTGGTAAATGGCGAGTTAACCACTGAACCAACAATGCAGTCATGGTCACCCATCGGGTTTTACCTTGACCATTAATCTTTCTGCCCATAGACAATCCATTTATTAATCTAATGAATAGTGTTTGAAATATTAATTGGATTAGATGAATAGTTTCGTTGTATAAAATTGATTGTACTACAATGGATGTCAGTGCCAATTCAAATATTCTATTGTTTAAAGATTTCAAAGGATACGAATTAAAATTAATGGCGATAGCCTCGCTGTGACAATAGGAGTCGTTTAAAATAGAATATAGACTATTTCGTCATAAATTGACCTTATTGTAGACCATAGCTTAATAACTAGGTACTAAAATACTTTAAACCAGTCTGTCCTATAGGCCAGCCTGTTGGTCTATTGGTTAGTAATCCTGACTGATAAGCTGGAGGTCGTGGGTTTGATTCCCATACAGGATAAAACTTTGTGTAACATAAATGTTTGGTCCGAGTCTAGGTGTAATTTGAGTCCATGGATTGTATGTTTGTCAAGTCCCCTGCGACACAGTGCTTGTGCAAGAGAATGTTTGTTCCGAGTCTAGGTGTAATTTGAGCCCGTGGATTGTATGTTTGTAAAGTTCCCTGCGACACAGTGCTTGTGCAAGAGAATGTTTGTTCCGAGTCTAGGTGTAATTTGAGCCCGTGGATTGTATGTTTGTAAAGTTCCCTGCGACACAGTGCTTGTGCAAGAGAATGTTTGTTCCGAGTCTAGGTGTAATTTGAGTCCATGGATTGTATGTTTGTCAAGTCCCCTGCGACACAGTGCTTGTGCAAGAGAATGTTTGTTCCGAGTCTAGGTGTAATTTGAGCCCGTGGATTGTATGTTTGTAAAGTTCCCTGCGACACAGTGCTTGTGCAAGAGAATGTTTGTTCCGAGTCTAGGTGTAATTTGAGCCCGTGGATTGTATGTTTGTAAAGTTCCCTGCGACACAGTGCTTGTGCAAGAGAATGTTTGTTCAGAGTCTAGGTGTAATTTGAGCCCGTGGATTGTATGTTTGTAAAGTTCCCTGCGACACAGTGCTTGTGCAAGAGAATGTTTATTCCGAGTCTAGGTGTAATTTGAGCCCGTGGATTGTATGTTTGTAAAGTTCCCCGAGGCACAGGGTTTGTTGTTATGAGAGTTGTCTTTTTAAGAAAGAAAGAAAAAAGGAAGAAAGTAGACAACACAACTATCTTTCTTTTTTACTAGTACACAAAGCTCTGGTGTTACAAGATGTAGGGCCAACAATGTGCGAGTATTGCACTTGGTACTACAAGCGTCCGTAGGCTACGGTAGCTCCTTACCATCAGGCGGGCCATATGCTTATTCGCCACCTAAGAAGTGTAAAAATAAGCAAGTGAGCAAGCCAGATTGCGAAAAGACCTCCACACACAAGAATGGTGTTCTTGAGAGTGGAGGTCTTTTCGCAGTCAGGCTTGCTCACTAGTATGGTGCCCTACCTCTATTCTCCATTTCAATTTTAGATATAAGTTTATTTACAGCCAAACGGTGTAGTTGTGTTTACCACAGAACAAAAAACAAACAAAAAAACATTTTATTTGCGCATTTCCTCTCAATTTAACGTGCGCCCATAGAACAGTAAAGGCAGGCTTTTGACACACTTTTTACGCTCTCTCGATAAAATCACAATCGATTTGACGTCGTCGATTCGAGTAGAACAAACCGAACAAGAAGTTAACACCACCTCGTGTAAATCGTAAAAGTCTACTCTGGGAAAAGATGTTGTTCTAAAATGTAGTAGTATATTGTCACTACACGATTGATATGGCGTGGGATTCTTTATTATTTAATAGTTTAAATAAATGCGATACCTGAAGATAGGCATCTCGCCGTCGAAGCAGGCCTAGAAAATGCTGGTAAATGCCGCCCGTTATAGCTAGTCTTAGCCTCTAGAAAAGTGGCATAAACTGTAGTCGAATCGAAAAGTCAAAAAAACAAAAGTATGGGATTTGACGTAAGTTTACGATATAATGTCGTAAACTTATGTCAAACCCCATACATTTCTCTATACATTTCTCTATAGGTCTCCATCGCTCATTTAGGAATGCGTTATGAAAGATACGTATTCCTATCCTAGGGTTACTTCCATCTTAAAGCCCTGGTGTAAAAAAATGGGTTGGCAACACGCAAGTGATACCTCTGGTAAGGCGTAAGGCAAGCGTCTATAGGCTACGGATACTGCTTAACATCAGGTGGGCCGTATGCTTGTTTGCCACCCAAGTAGTATAAAAAAAAAAAAAAAAAATGCTTCTTTGACTTTTCGATTCGACTATCGCTTATGCCACTTGTCTAGAGGGGCTTAGCAGAATACCGTTGTGAATGGCGTACCTACGCCGTATGCGCTGCTGCGACGTACGGCGTATGCCATTCACAATGTCATTTATGCCTATGGGGTGGAGACCTAGTTTCCTGAAATACAGACTCTCTAGGCTGTTGCCTAGACTAAAATGTCTCCCCCAGTACAATTAAACTTTTTATGTACCTATCGTCCGTATATTTGACTTCCTTGGTGGTCCAGTGGCTACAGTATGCGCCTGCTGTGCACGAAGTTGTGGGTTTGATTCCCACACAGGGACAAAACTTTGTGGACCAACAAAGAGTTGTTCTGAGTCTGGATGTAATTTGTGTCCGTTAATTGTATGTTTGTAAAGTCCCCCGAGACACAGAGCTTGTTCTCTAGGTCGGAAGTTCTTTAAAAAAATATATACAAAAAAAATATGTATATAGCTCGTCGTATTGGTATAAAACCAATGCAAATGTACTTTTTAAATCTTCTTTTTCTTATCGTTTAGTTAGCCGCCAACCTGGTGACAGAGTTATTTATATCGCCCAAATTTAGGCCTCTGTCGTGATCTAACGACTGTTACCAGTCAGAACCGAGTTTTATTTTTATTATTATTCATTTAATTAAGATTAATACAAACCATAATTTGTTAGTGCACTTATAACTATTTTAGTAGCATAGAAAAATATTACATTATAATTTAAATAAATAAGAACTTTTACGTTTAACGTGCCCTCCGAAGCACAGATGGCACATATTACTTTTTAAATTGTGCATAGAAAATAAAGCATTACTACTATTCTAATTACGACTACTATTGCGTAACTCTCTCAACATTAAATTAGAACAACAAGATCCTCTAAGCTCTAAGGCATCGCTTGTGAATTAAGTACACGTTAATTACTAATGCCGTTAGTATCATCTGTTCCTTGTGTTGATGCGTCTTAATGTGCTACAAACCACTATATAGGGTAATGTGTCACTAAAACTTAACAGAGCGAAATTTATCACATGAGGATACAGACTGGAAGCAATAAGTAGTGGGATCGCTGTCCCAGTCACCTTAGTAAAAATGTGTAGTCATATTCATCCAGACCGATTTAACCCTTGGCTATAGGAAATAAATCGATCATCAATCACAAATGTAATTTGAGCCCCCGCGGCCATTTCGTTACGCGCTACAATTACAGCGCACATAACAAAAACATTATATACAAACAAAAATAGTCCACTTATGATAAGTGGACTAGTTTTGTTTGTATATAATGTTTTTGTTATGTGCGTTCTGTAAACTGTATTTTACATGAAAATAATGCTATAGTAATACTTCTAATCACTGTAAATAAGTCAGCATAGCCTATTTCAAAGTCACGGCCGGCAATCTCAATGAAGATTAGTCTGCCTTGAACCTCGATAAACGGTAGTCAAATAGAAACATTGTCATGTAGTTACGTCGTTCTTCCTTAGCAGGGCAGTATCATAGTACACAAGTGTGTAAGAAAACATAGATGCACTCTCATAGCCCAATGAGATATCACGACCGGAGGGAGATCAGGCACATGATCAACGACTTTACGGGCTTTCTGAGGCATGGAGGGGTAATAATAGTAGTAGGCAGGTGTATCATATGCCTTGTTTGGAAATGTATTTATTCTCTTTAGCCAGTGTTATTTGTTAAGTGTACATTAAAAAAATAGGTACTTAATTTCATCTTCTAAATTCATGCTTCATAATGCTTTTTTTGACATTCATAATATCATGCATTTGATCTTTTGATAAATGAATATACTTTTGACTTTTATATTCTATTTTAAAGACACTTTTATATATCAATGCAGAAAAATACGTCATAAATATAAAACTTTTATCTTTCTACGACAACACATCTCCAAAATTAATGCTTTGATTTCAATTTAATTTCTGTTCTTTTAAAGTTTTTAAGTACTTTAGTCTTTCATCGTTTGTGTGATTGATGTGCAGTCCATTATACTTATATGTACTTTATCACACATTGCTCATAACATCATTGCCTTAAATAAGGTTTCATAAAAAAAACTTTTTTTATACTACCTGGGTGGTAGACAAGCTTACGGCCCACCTAATGTTATGCAGTTACCGTACCATATAGACGCTTGCAATACCAGAGGCATTACTTGCGTGACTTGTCAACACATTTTTTTTTACACCAGGTCTTTAAGATGGGAGCATCCCTGGGATAGGAATACGTTTCTTTTAAAACGCTTCCTAAATGTGCGCTGGAGATCTGTACTCACACAGAATCAGAATCGAAATCAGAATTTCATTTATTTCTCTAGTTTAAAAAAATGGGTCGGCATACAGGATACGCTATATTTTAAGATAGAAAAACGTTTTTTTAAAAACGCATCCCTAATAAGCTCTGGATACCTGTAATTGACATGAGTGACACCCCTGGTGTTGCAAACGTCCATAGCTACGGTGACTGCTTACAAGCATACGGCCCGCCTGATGAGGCGGGCCGTATGCTTGTATGCCACCTTGGTAGTATATAAAAAAAAAAACCAAAAGTTCGGTTATATCAAGTTATTTAACTAAATAAATGTATTAAAATTCAACAAAACACATTATTATATTCCAAAAAGGACGGATTTAACACCACTTTCAAATGGCATTCTTAAAGTAACGACTCCTCTCTTCAGTTGAATGTAGGGTGAATAAACAAGTCACAGGCCTGTTCAAATTTTTTCACATTCGCACATTACCTTTCATACAACATTTTTATAAGAGCTTTTATATTCTGACACGTATAAATGCAACCGCGACGACGCGTACAAAAGATTAATTATTTAATAAAACGATTGTTCTACCTGTTAAATGGAAGGTTATCTTTTCACATCACTGGTTTGCTGGAAACGTTTTTATTTTTTGCTTGGTTTGAAATTAATTGTACGAAAAGGTGGATTTAAATTAATGTCTTTCACTTTTTCATATCATTTTTTACTGTTGGTAATATAAGGTGTAAGCAGAAATTTTCGTACAATAAACCTCTAACAAGGTGGACTGAACACCTGGTAAAGGTTGCGAGCAGCTGATGGAGAAGGTCAGGTCAGAACTGAATGCTTCGGTCTTTTGCGGAGGCCTAGAACCAGCAGTAGACGTTTTTCGGCTAAGGTGATGCTGATGATGATGAATTTACATTCTGTCTTTGTCGCACTAAGCGAGAAAAACAGAGACAGCACGAAACTTGTCAGCTAATTTCTTGTAGACAAATTGGCTGACATCATTTTCTTTCTATTTTCGTATTATTTTTAGACAAGTATAATTTCTTTCACATAACTTTTGTTATTTAGACTCATCAAAATCAACGTCTAATTGTATCGTTGAATCTAATCTTACTCGTAGTTCAAAAGCGAAAGTTTGGATGGCTGTATCAATGTATGTTTGTTTTTTTTTTATACTACCAAGGAGGCTAACAAGCATACGGCCCACCTGATGGTAAGCAGTATTTACTCACGCCAAAACTTGCAATAGAGGTATCACTTGCGTGATGCCAAACTCATTTTTCTGCTTTAAGGTGGAAGTGTCCCTGGGATAGGAAAACGTTTTTTTTCAAAACGCTTCCTTAAGTAAGGTTAAGGTTCTGTAAGGTGGAGGTCCTGCCTCAGTCAGGCTTGCTCACGTGTATGGTGCCCTACCTCTATTAATATTTAGTAGTAATATCATTTAACCATATGTTTTTTCCACAACTCTCGATCCTGAGCCGACCTTGTCTATCGGTTGCCCGCAACCTTTACCAGGTCGTCAGTCCACCTCGTTGGAGGCCTGCCCACGCTTCACTGGAAATCCTTGGGGGAGGCCTATGTCCAGCAGTGGACGTCATTTGGCAGAGATGATGATGATGATATGTTTTTTATTTGATGCAGGTGCGGTATCCACGACAGCAATGTCTGTGGAGAGTCAGCGGTGCCTGTGCGTCGTGGTGCTGCTGATACACACTGTCACTGGCGCTGGCGAAGGTATCCATGGCATTTCTATACTTACTATAACGTGATTTAACCCAGTTGACTGCCTCGGTGGTCCAGTGATCGCAGTAAGCGCCTGCTGTGCACAAGGTTGTGGGTTCGATTCCCACACAGGACAAACTTTGTGTGACCCACAAAGAATTGTTATGAGTCTGGGTGTAATTTGTGTCCATTAATTGTATGTTTGTAAAGTCCCCCGCGACACAGAGCTTGTTATCTAGGGCGGGAGTTGTCTTTTAAAAAAAAAAAGTTTGAGACCGTGGGGACTAATTCACCCGCGTTTGGTCAAACAAAAATAGAAACACACAAAAACATTTTTAAAATTAAATATAATCTAAAACTATAAGTGTGTTCCTTGTGCGCAAACTTCTTTGAGAGCCCTCAAAATGGTTAGCATAGTCTCATATTATCTGTGGCATAGTAAACTAATTTTTATTTTTAAAAAGATAACTGTCGCACTAGGGAACAAGCCGTGTGTCGCGGGGGACTTTACAAACATACAATTAACGGATAAAAGTACACTTAGACAGATACCATACAATTTTTTGTCCCATGTGGGGATCGAACCCACAACACGCCACGCAGTGGTAAATGGCGTGATAACCACAAACCCTACGCGCAGTCAAACAAAAACTACGCCAGCACGGCAGCTCGCAAATCGAATAAAAGGGCTCGGCAGCATCCGGTGCTCCTTATTATACTGCCCGAGCAAGCGAGCAAGTGGAGATAGAAGCCTCCACGTCACAATAGTAACTTGATTATAAAGCGTAAGTTCCGATCTACTGGAGACGAAACTCGTGTTCTAACATTTTTAGGGTTCCTTACCTCGAAAGGAAAAATCGAACGGCCATATTTTATCAACGCACCTCTCGCCACCGACAGGGAGTTCATCCTCACATCCTTGCACCTCAAACATGCCGTACTACGGCGAGGTGCCACGCGTTGCTGAGAAAAAGTGTCTTGACAGACAGACAGACGGACGGATGGACAGCAAAGTGATCCTATAGGGGTATTTTTTATATACTACCAAGGTGGCAAACAAGCATACCGCTGCAAAAAGTAAACTGCTTACCATCAGGTGGGCCGTGTCGGGCTGTCTGTCTGTTGTAGTGTGGTAGTAGTTAAGTCTTTAGTAAGTATATTAAATATGCACGAATGTAAGACAGTCGTATTAAAATCGTCACAGTGTCAATACGCGTTTAATTACAATCTCTACAACACCCCGCACTTCATGGCGACCCTGCCTTGCGCAAGCGCCCAGGTGCATCACGACGTATCGGCTTGCGGGCGAATCTTGCGATTCAGCGCATTCCTGTGTGCCTCGGTGCACTAAGATAGCTAATTATAATATTCGCGTTATGAACGATACAATGATTCCGACCATCATTTGTGTGACACGACTCGCTGTACAAACTAAATATGGGAAAATCGTATTCGAAAACAGAGGACAAGGACGTGACAGTGAACCAAAATGCTTCTGGAGGCAGTAATACAGTGGTGGAAAACCATTTGCACGTCAACAACATCTTATTGGCATCGGGTATGACAATTTTTGTAATTATTTTGGTCATTTTTCTGCTGAAAAAGCTCAAGGACAAGCAAAATAAATGGATTGAGAGGAAAATAGACGCCCAATTTATTCGGCGAATGCGTTCAAGACTGTCAGGGAGACGAGAGCATGACCCCTCCCGCAACGACGGCATCGAAAATATGTGAAAACCCTGCATTGAGAACTACACTACGAGTACCTATATACGACGAATCTCTAACTCCTTTGGGACCTGTGACGTTTTAGAAGCTACTTGTACTACGGAGGACTTCGGAAATATTAACAAGTAATGCAGTTTAGTTTTATTTTATAATTTAGTATTTTTTTTTTATTTTTTTTTTTCATCCTTTTCTTTGTCTGTTATTGGAATGTCACAACGGTAAAAGGTTCAGTAATAAATATGATAGTATTTTAACTATTGCTTCGAAGTGCTACTTATTATTAATTTTAATATATTTTAATATAAGCACTCCGCTTGTTATTTTGTCAAGGACACATTGATGGAAAAAGATTTGGAGATAATATTAAGTGAATTATTAGATATTCAAGTAAATCTAAGAAAGTTGGGTCCAGATAGACGATTAAAATATAAAGATAGTGTTAATAAGTATATTTCAAAAGCTGAGGAGTTATATTTGTCTTATAGAACTATTATTAGTATCATTTCAAAAAGAAAGAGTAGTTTAGAAAAAGCTGAGTATATTTACGACATACTAAAGGAAAAAATAGAGATAGTTTACAGTAATATTTTAGCATATAGTTTAACAAGTGAAGTACAGAAAAAGTGCGAGTATTCTGCCAATATGGAGAAGTTTGAGATAAAAACCGCGACTTCCCTGATTCCAGTAATGGATGGTTCAGAAGAGACTACCGAAAAGGTGATTAATGCTGTAGAATTATATGACAGTTGTCTTAAAGATGACCAAAAAACAACATTAATTACTTTTGTTTTGAAGACAAGACTTAGTAAAATTGCAAGATTAAAATTAAAATCAGAATATGATGACGTAGCGAGTCTTGTACATGATATGAAAACATTTTTATTGACGAAAAAGTCTTCTAATACTATACTAAGCCAGATTCATAATCTGCGTCAAAATAATATGTCTATTCAGGAATATGGCAATAAATTATCCGAACTATTGTTAGATCTCACTATTGCACAATCTGATGGTAACGAAAAGGCATGTGCGATACTGCGACCTATTAATGAGAATTTCGTAATAAAAAAATTTTGTGATGGTTTGAGATATAAACGTATAGGTACTATTATTTCATGTCGAAATTATTCAGAACTAAAAGATGCTGTGCGTGGTGCTGAGGACGAGGAGCTGGAACAACCTTCAACTTCCAACAACATTTTCAATTTAAGAGGTAAGTCAAAGAGTAACCAGTACGTTAACAATTTTAATAGACCAGGATTCCGTTATCATAATTATGGTAGAAGTTTCCAGCACCGTGGTAATTTTAACCAAGGTCAAAAATACAACAATAATTATTATAATAATCAGAATAAACGGTTCAATGGTAATTCGCGTGGTGGATATATCCGTGGAAGAGGTAATCATTTTGGAAATAATTACGGTTCTAAATTTTATCGTGGTAGAGGTTTTCAAGGTCAAACTAATCAACGTAAGATATTTTCAGCACAAGTGAACGATGAATCTGAACAGGGAAATGTAAACACTGCTGAGGGCCAACAGTTTTTTCGGCCCTAAATGTTATAATATTTTAACATATAATAAAAATGTTAGGTACGCTAATTTTAATATAAATAAAATTAGGTGTTCATTTTTACTCGACACTGGTGCATCAATATCGGCTATTACTAAGAAAGTGCTATCGGAAAGTATTTCTATAATCAAAGACAACATTGTGATAAATGGAATCGGTGGTAAAATTTACTCCGAAGGTTATGTGTATCTAACGTTGCAGACAGAAAATAATAATTGTTTCTGTCATAAATTTTATGTTTTTAATGATTTACCGTGCAAATCAGATGGAATTCTAGGATTAGACTTTTTATCGAAATTTTATGCACATATTAATTTAGAAAATGATAACTTAATTTTACGAGATGAATGCGACATTATTATACCCCTTTATACGTCCCCTAATATTTTACATAACTATTTAACAATTCCTGCGAGAAGTGAATCTATTCATTATATACAATTGAAAAATAAGGAATTCAATTATGATTGTGTAGTGTTGCCAAAACAATTAGGTGAGGATTTATTTTTAGCATCCCTAGTAGTAAAACCAGTAAATAATGTTATACCAATTAGGATATTGAATACTAAAACCGAATCAGTTACCATACCTACGTTTCAACCGGAATTGCAGCCATTACATGACTATGAAATATGTCATTTTGATACATGTAAGTCTAATGCTGAGCGAGCTAAAGTCTTGTTATCATTAACAAAGTTAGATCACTTACATGCCTCTGAGCGAGCAACGATAGAAGCTATTTGTTCTAAATATAATGATATTTTTCACCTACCAGGTGACAAGCTTACAACAAACAATTTATACGAACATAATATTTATTTAAAACCTAATGCTAGTCCCGTGTATACTAAACCGTATAGGTTACCCCATAGTCAGAAACCTGAAATAGATAAACAAATTAAGCAAATGATAAAAGATGATATTATTGAGGAAACACAAAGTGAGTGGTCAAGTCCTATCTTATTGGTACCCAAAAAGTCTGATGACTATACCAAAAAATGGCGGCTAGTAATAGATTATCGTAAATTAAATGAAATTATACAAGATGACAAATTCCCGTTACCAAACATAACCGACATCTTAGAGTCCCTTTCTGGTGCTATTTATTTCACACATCTAGACCTCAGTCAATCTTATTATCAAGTTATTTTGGACCCCGAGTCGAGGAAGGTAACTGCATTCACTACAAATACTGGCCAATATCAGATGAAACGAATGCCAATGGGACTTAAAACGAGCCCCAGTTCTTTTTCCAGGGTAATGACTATTGCTATGTCGGGTCTAACATACGAGAAGTGTTTTATTTACTTAGATGACCTTGTTATTTTTGGACGAAATTTGGAAAGTCATAATAAAAATTTAATAGATGTCTTTGAAAGACTTAGAAAAGTTAAGCTCAAGTTAAACCCCATTAAATGTAACTTTTTAAAAAAAGAATTGTTATACTTAGGTCATACAGTATCAGCAGAGGGAATTAAACCGGATAAAGAAAAAATTAAGGTTGTTGAAAATTACCCTACACCAAAAAACACAGATGAAGTAAAACGATTTGTTGCATTTTGTAACTATTACAGGAAATTTATAAAAAAATTTGCAGAAATAACTATCCCACTAAATTACTTATGTCGTAAAAATGTACCTTTTAATTGGTCACATCAGTGTGAAAATGCATTTAATTATTTAAAAAGAGCTTTAATATCACCACCTGTCTTACAGTACCCAGATTTTTCTGACCAAAACGAGTTCACTCTACAAACCGATGCTTCTGGTATTGCCATCGGAGCAGTTCTATGTAATAAAGATATGCGACCCGTTGCCTACGCGAGTCGACCTCTAAATAAAGCTGAGAAAAATTACCCAACAATACAAAAGGAGTTGCTAGCGATTGTATGGGGAATAAAGTATTTCAGACCATATCTTTTGGGTAAAAAATTTAAAATCATGACAGACCACAAACCGTTGTTGTATTTATTTGGAATGAAAGACCCGTCAAGCAGACTTTTAAAATTTAGGTTAACATTGGAAGAATATGATTTTAATATTGTTTATATTAAAGGGAAAGAGAATGCAGCTGCAGATGCATTGTCTAGAATTTTAATAAGTTCAGATGAATTAAAATCCTTGAATGAAAACATGCTCAATGTAATGACGAGAGCACAGAAAAAGAAATTAGATTTTATAGATAATAGAAGTGATACTTTGATCAATAATGACACTGATAATCGGCCTGATCAACCGAGAATCGTGGAATTGTTGAGGATACCAACTGAAGGAATAGAAATGCTTTTAATAGAAGGAAAAGAATTAGACAAGATTAGGAAACAATCGGGTATAGATGTAGAGACCGAGTGTTTTGCGTTTTCCCGAAATAATAGGATATTATATGTTAATCTTAATTTCAAGACACAATACACGCGAGCCGTTTTTGTGGAGAAATTAAGTATATTATGCGAAAATATAAAAGTCGACGAAATATGTGTAATAAAAAGAAAAAGCAACACGTTATTTATCAAAGAACTAGTAGAAGAGATTAAAAATAAAGATATATGGACCGGTCCACGTATTTGTATTTTGCAAGGTGTTGAAAGAATAAGTAATGATATTGACAAAAGATTTATTATTAACGATTATCACTTACTACCTACTAGTGGACACGCTGGTGTACGCAGAATGGTAAATAATATAAAGAGAAAATATTTCTGGCCGGAAATGGAAAAAGACGTTAAAGATTTTGTAGATAAGTGTGAAAAGTGTCAAAAGTCTAAGTTTTCACGTAAAACAAAGGAACCTATGGTTATAACAACCACAGCTTCATATGCTTTTGAAAAAATATTTTTAGATTTAGTTGGTCCTTTAGATTTAGATATTGATAGTAATAAGTATATACTTACTTTGCAGTGCGAACTGAGCAAATTTGTTGAGGCATATCCTCTTCAAAATAAAGAAGCAGTCACTGTCGCCAAAGTTTTCGTAAATAATTTTATTTTAAGGTTCGGAATTCCAAAAACCATAGCCACAGATAAAGGTACTGAATTCATGTCATCTACAATGACAGAAGTCTGTAAACTTTTAAATATTGAAAAATTAAATTCAACGTCATATCATCATGAGTCAATAGGCTCACTTGAAAACGCACACAAACATTTAGGTGCATTTCTAAGAATACAATGTAATAATTTCCCTGAAACTTGGAGCCACTGGCTACCTTTTTGGTGCTTTGCATTTAACAATACTGTACATTCTTCTACAAAATATGCTCCACATGAATTAGTTTTTGGAAAACCCTGTGACATTCCAAGTAGTATAACTAGTACTGTAGAACCTATATATAATCCTGATAATTATAGTTTAGAATTAAAATATCGATTAGAAGTTGCACAAAAAGATGCACGAAATAATTTGTTAAAAAGTAAACAGATACGTAAATGTTCTTATGATAAAAATGTAAATCAAGTAGTCTATAAGAAAAATGATCTAATATTGATAAAAAATGAAACTGCAAATAAATTGGATTCTTTGTATAATGGCCCATACATTGTTATCAAAGATTTGGAACCTAATGTAAAATTTTTGAAAAATAATAAAACAGAAATTGTACACAAAAACAGAACAAAATTGTTTAAAAAGTAATATAATTAATTTTACATATCGACCCCTCCAAACAATAACTCGGTAATCGAAAAATCTAAATTTTACAGGAGAAATTATTTACTGATTTTATGGAATATCTTTTTAATGAGTGAGTCTATTGCAGTCATTGATGTATCATAAGAAAACTATTTTTTTGTGAAATATGACTGTGTAATTAATATTAAATTCTTTTTAACCAAAACCTAGAAATTTGGGGAAATAAATAATACCTAAAATTCTATACATAAAATATTACAGAAATAGTACTTACGGGGTTATTGTAGTAAATTTATTTAACAATTTATTTCGTAACATAATGTTATGGACTTTTACAGCGTTATTTTATATCGTCGGGATGATACGTGACGTTATATTACGAAGTTATTGTGGTAATATCAAATAATTTTAGAAACTGTATTGTTATGTAACATTATTATTACAAGGAAATTTTAAATAACAGTTTTATTGTTACCATTCAATATCGTTAATTTTAAATAATTTAAAAACAAATGTAATTTTAAAAGGTAAGTATAAATGAAAGAAATAGTACAATTATTTGATTATTAAAGTTATATTTATTAAACCACAGAAATCTACTGAACAGAGGAAGACAAATAAAGTGGATGGATAGTGTAAAGCATGATAATATGTATGTGAAAGGAGTGAGCGAAGAGTTGACGGCTGATAGGAACGAACGGATGAGGAACTCTTGGGATGGATTTGTGTAGTTTCAAGACAGTTTACAGGATGTATAGTTTTCTAACAGAAAGCAGTTCACTAATGGAGTACAGTTCAAAGGTGGGCAATCTGTACGGTTTAAAGTACATGACCTTAATTAGGGATCTTTGCGCTCGCTCCAATTCCAACGATTTAATTTTGTTGCTCCATCCTATACAGGACTGCAATAAGTTAGGATCGACTGTGCCAACGAGATGTATATTTTGTTTAACAAGGTTTTTGAAGTAACATGTCTGAGAGTTTTAAAGGACACTGTTAGACACTTTTTGTTTGAGTGTACTTCTTTGACAATAAGAGACGTGAGTGCACTAACAGCATCTACTGTAGACCTTTTACGTATAAAACCAAATTGCGAGTCAGAGAGTATGCCAAATTTGTCTAGATAATTTAGTAATCGATTATTTATAAGTTTCTCTAGGATTTTAGATATTGCAGGTAATACAGAGATAGGTCTTTAGTTACAGGATTTATCTCTGCCACCACCCTTGTACACAGGCGTGACAATTGCGTGCTTGAGAGATGAAGGGAATTTGCCTTGCTTGAAGCATAG
Organism: Trisateles emortualis; assembly: GCA_947095525.1. Lineage (NCBI taxonomy): Eukaryota > Metazoa > Arthropoda > Insecta > Lepidoptera > Erebidae > Trisateles > Trisateles emortualis. Next base: position 1,696,782 of record OX352753.1, on the reverse strand, counting down.
GTTAGCCAAATGAGTTATTGCAGGGATAACTGGTTCAGAAGCAAGATTCAGAAATTTAGTTTGGATGTTGTCGTATCCTGGGGCACTATCTGTCTTTAGCTGATTTAGTACAGAGAAAACTTCTCGATTATCAGCATCCATTAGCGGGAAAGATGACAATTGCTTTTTTTGTGTTGTAGTATGGGTTTGTTGTGTCGAGCTATTTAAAACCATCGCTTTAGTCAAAGTTTTTTCCCATATTAGCAAATAATTGCAAAGAGTTCTCAATATTTATTAATTCTATACATTGCGTTTTATTTGTTTTTCGTTGCGTTATGTTTTTGTGTGTTATATTTATCGTAGTCTATAATTTTTTAGGGTTTTCACAAGCATTATTTAATTGTTCTCTATCATATTTGCGTTTATGTTTTTTAATAAGGCTGTTGCAGAAGTTACGGTATCTCTTATATGATATTTTTAATATTTGATTGTCTGGTTCGGTCCTCAATTTCTTTTGCATATCATTTCTATTTTTTACACAGCGTAGAATGCCTAACGTTATCCAAGCCTAAATTGCGCGTTGGCTCCATGGAACTAGTGATGTAATGGTATTTTGCAGAAAATGTTAAATATTTTTTTCTGATAATACTAATAAATTTCTGATGATCACTACATGATAGTAATTCAGTTAATTTGTACTTATTAATACTATTTAGGGCTTTGCTAAAGTCAATTTTAGTTTTAGTCCTTGCGAATTAATAAAAAATAAATTGAATTGAATTGATTGTAGAAATGATCTTTACTTTAGATAATTTCAGAAAAATCATGTAATGATCCGTAACAGTGGTCTGTATAACTGTTATGAAGGCACTTATATTGTTTTCTTTTATTTTTAGCATAAAGTGATCCAGGCAGTTTTGTTCTCGTGTTGGCAATGTATGACTGGGAAGTAAACCATGCAACGATAACATATTTAGACAGATATGTCTATTTGTGCGTTCACTAGAATTTTCTTTCATTTTAGGTGTAATATTTATATTTATGTTGGAGCATGATTTGATGGATTCTAAGTGAGAGTTTAGGGAATTTATAAGGCTTGTAGCATAATTGTTTGATGGAGAGCAAGAGATTGTATATACCGAAGATAATTAGGTTGTACATAGAGACTTGTAGACGATGATGCATGACTTAGTTTTATTTCTTGTAGGTACATTAACTTTATAGGATTTATTTATATAGAAGACGACTCCATCGCATTGATTAATATAATTTGTTGTAAGATATGTAGTTATGGATTTGGGGAATAGGCTTATCACAGTTTAGTCTACATTCAGTTAGAACCATTAGATCGATTTCAGAGTAAAGGCTTGTCAGCGTAATTTGTAGATCGGAAATGTTGCTATACACTTCTGATGTTCTGCGAAATGATTGTTAAGTCGGTATTGTTTATGTTAGTGATTTTGGAGAAGTTCTAGTCTACAGAAGATTCCAGAGATTTTGCTATTTCTATTTTGTCTATTTCTTGCAAAGTTGAGAGAGTGTTATCCATTAAACTTTACGCACCGGCACGACACGATGGGCAAGAGCACGTGCGGGTGGCGTGGCATATATATATATATTACTGCCTAGCAGCTTTTAGAAGAAAGGAATAAATGCGCTTGCAAACATGCTCGGTGAATTGAAATTTGGAATAAATTGACCGTATTGAAATGTTGCGTAAATTAATGAGCCGACACTAAACTTAAATAACATTGTTAGTGTATATTACGGAATGTTTATATTTAAATTATTTGTAAAAAAACCCGTGCTGACGTTTACCAAAAACTTTATAAAAATTATTTACGCCAATAACCCGGTAAATGAAACTTACCAAAATAAAAAATAAATAATATTTTTGTATAGACCTATAACAGGTTTTTTGCCGAAATATTTTTGTTTCTAAATTCCCAGCAATAAAAAGGTGTGACATGATATCTTTGTAAATATCAATAGAAAAAATCTGAAAAAAATTGCTAAGGTGTAACCCAGTCCCCAGATTCCGAATTTGACATAACAGCATAAACCCCATAATAGCACATTACCGAGTTTTTGCTTGGAGGGGTCGATATATACAAATATATATAATTTCTTCTTTCATTAAAATTGTAAAATCTGTATACGATAAATTTAAATATTAAGTTTTAGATATAAAATATTGTCGACAATATTTAAATAACAAAAAAAAAAAAAAAAATGTGTATATTTACATTTTTTTTTTCATGTACCCCTATGATGTAGTGTGGTAGTAGTTAAGTCTTTAGTAAGTATATTAAATATGCACGAATGTAAGACAGTCGTATTAAAATCGTCACAGTGTCAATACGCGTTTAATTACAATCTCTACAACACCCCGCACTTCACTGTCAAGACACTTTTTCTCAGCAACGCGTGGAGGTATCAAGCTGAAATTTATATCAAATACTTAGGTCTACTGTCCCTTAAAGCTATAAACGCAATCAAAAGATACAGCCGTTTCTGCCGCAAACTTCCTTAAATTTTCGGCACTCGCAAGGGAATCAAAACCTACAGGGTACTTTCCGTAAACTCAGAATCTTGAAATTTGGTACTAAGCAACGTCTTATAGCACAGATAAAGGAAAAAAAATGCGAAAAACGTAATTTTTTTGTTACATCATATAATAAACTTATATACCTACAGGTTTGTACGGAACCCTCGGCGTGCGAGTCCGACTCACACTTCGCCGGTTTTTCAGCTATTATCTAATTCGCAGAGAATTAATTCAATCTGCCAGAAACTATCATTAATGTTTTCAGCGCTATGTTAGTATTCATCTAAGTTGCATATAAGATAAACTTAGATTACCCAATCCTATTCTATGTGCAATCAACAAAATTTCAAACTACATCCCAACTTACACACACAAAATCCAACAGACTCAAAGTACCAAATGATACATTCTAAATTGAGTCGAATACCTAGTCCATTAAGTTTTAAACTGCAAAAACCGAAACGTGGGTGTTGTATAACGAATGAGTGGCAAAACAGCTGACCACATAAAAGTTCAAAAGCAAAAGTTAGTTGTTAGTGTACTGGCAACAAAAAAAGGCGGATGAATAAATAACGCTTGAGGTTTGTTCAGCTAAATGTTTTTACCGACCGTACAGAACGATATTTAGGGTTTTGATGGTTAGAGGTTTTTGTTTTAAATGTGTTGTATGAAGTGTTTAGTACGTGTTTGTAATTTGCTGAGAGCTAGCTTTGTAAGGTTTTTAATGAGTTGAAATTTGACAAAAAATGTTTAGTTTTTGTTTTCTGCGTTTGATTAAACTTCATCGTTGAGAACGACTAAATCTCAAATTTTAAAACTCGGTTCTAGCCCAAATAAATATCAATATACAAGGCGTCGTACGCGACTTCGTCCGCGTGTTCATTTGGAATATTTTCCCTGATTTTGCAACATATCTCACTACTGCTCCGCTCATATTGATCATAGCGTTATGTTATATAGCCTGGCCTTCCTGGATAAATGCACTATTCAACAAACAAAGATTTTTTCTTATCGAACCAGCCCCTCTAGACAAGTGGCAAAAAAGGCAATGTATGGGATTTGACGTAAGTTTTCTTTAGACTTTAGACTTTTCGATTCGACTACCGTTTATGCCCCTTGTCTAGAGGGGCCAGTACTTTCTGAGATTAGCGCGTTCAACCAAACAAACAAACTCTTCCACTTTATAATATAGAATAGATTATGTATTGTATATACAACTATAATCTCTTTCCTATCGTATAAAAAGGAATAACAAAATATATTTCTTGTAGTTAAAGAAAGATGGCGATAAAATCTTATTTGTACAAGCTTCTATTCAAAGTGTTGATTATTCTATTAGCGGCTGTTAATTAGTTTAAGAGAGCCAAAGAGATTTTTCTTTCGTTCAAAGAATACTTAACCGTTGTATAGCTCACTTTTGTGGATTAAGTTTCATCTTATAGAAAAGAAAGAAGTTAAAATGGAAGCTGCGTTAATTATGATAGTAAGTATATAAAAGGATTTTTATACTTTTTTATACTACTAAGAAGGCAGCTTTTAAGAGAGGTTAGGCACCATACTAGCGAGCAAGGCGGTTTGGGAAAGGACCTCCACCTAACAGAAGACCACAGCCAAATAACTACACACAGCGGTGTAGCTGTGTTTCTGTGTGTAAGAGACCTGCTCGAGCGCTCATTTAGGGATGTGTTTTGAAACAATATAAATTACTCCCAGACTCAGAATAACTCTTTGTGGGTCACACAAAGTTTTAACCTGTGTGGAAATCGGACCCACAAACTCGTGCACAGCAGGCGCATACTGCGACACTGGACCTCCAAGGCAGTCAATCACTATTCGCAGATCACTCAAATATTTTTGCCATGTGAAGATTGAACCCATATAAAACACTAGGGGTCACCCGCGTGGTTATTTGGAATATTTTCCCCAATTTTGCAACATATCTCACTACTGCTCCGCTCCTATTGATCATAGCGTGATGTTATATAGCCTATAGCCTACCTGGATAAATGCACTATTCAACAAAAAAAGATTTTTTCTAATCAATCCAGTACTTTCTGAGATTAGCGCGTTCAACCAAACAAACAATTTCTTCAGCTTTATAATATTAAGTATAGATTGAACACAATAGAACCTCACCAAAAGGCTTACACATGTACCTACCTTATACACATATGAACCGTTCCTATCTAAAATCCCTCGGGTAGTCCTCTCTACACTCAATCGATCAGACAGACAGAGGCTACCGTTAGTAATTATGTCAATATCCTCTACGGACTTCATTTTAACTTGGCAACAACGTAACAGTTTAGTAATAGGCAGTTACGAGATAATTTCGTTCAATACTAAAACTATTAGCTTATTGGCTGTAACCATTAGTGTGATAGAATAGATGAATTTATTTATTTATTCATCTACAATTAACAACTATAATTAATAGCTGAATTGAAAATTCTTATCATTAAATGTCATTTACCAATATCGTCAATTATTACATTTTATTACATTAAATTATACATACATAATATATCCAACCTAATTGTTGCCCGCGACTCCGCTCGCGTGGATGTCGGTTATCGCTGTAATAAATAACCCATGTGTTATTCCAGACCATAATCTATATCTGTGCCAAATTTCATCCAGATCCGTTCAGTAGTTTTTAAGTGAAAGAGTAACAAACATCCATCCATCCATTCTTACAAACTTTCGCATTTATAATATTAGTATCGCAATATTAGTAGGATTTGTCTACAATTTCCAACTATCATCACAGGTTTAAAAATCCTAATGCAATAATGTCATAATAAGCTTAAATATAAATTAACATTTAAATTATATATCTCATTTACATAATATAATTCTAAAAGAATAAATAAAAACATCTAAGTAATATATTACTTACTAATTTCCTTACTAATATTATAAATGTGAAAGTTTGTAAGAATGGATGGATGGATGGATGTTTGTTACTCTTTCACATAAAAACTATTGAATGGATCTGGATGAAATTTGGCACAGAAATAGATTATGGTCTGGAATAACACATAGGCTACTTTTTGTAGCGATAACCGACATCCACGCGGGCGGAGCCGCGGGCAACAGCTAGTTCTAATATATACAGAAAAATAATTTTACAATATGTTAACTTTTTTGTTTTATTCAATAGAGGTAGGACACAGGGCTAATAAGCTTTAGAACTGTTATCAATTTATTTAATTAGTTATGAAACATTAATTCTAATAAACCTTTAAGCATGTAGGAAAATCATGTTAAAATTTGTGGTATTGTGTTATTTTAACACGTTAAACGACACGTCAAAAACTTAATTACAATGGAACCTATTTTGATATCTATTTTTGCATCACGGATTGCCAAAGTTCAATCAATGATTCTGTGTGACCTAAAACTCTAAATCATTATTATTTTATTAACACATTTTTTTCATCTTTAGTAAGACAACTCTTGTATCAGAAATAAGCTCTATATCTATAAATTTATCATTAAGACAAGATTGTAATTTGGTGTACAATAAAGAGTTATCTATCTATCTATCTATATCGCGGAGAATTTACAAATATACAATTCATGGACAAAATTACACCCAGAATCGGGAGATACATATATACATAGATAGGACACATAAAGTTTTGTCCCGTGCTGGAATCGTACCCTTGCTACATGTGTTTTTTTGTGTACGGTTATAAATGCATTAGTTTAAAAAAACTGTGTCGCAGTCATTAACGTCCAACTCCAGGACGTTCAGTTTAGTTCCAGCTTACAGAATAATAATATTTTTAAAACAATAGAATAGAAAGTCAGTAAATATACAAAGAATTGTCAACCAATATTTACCACAAAACATTTCGTTTAAATTCGTAGCAGTAGTCCTTACGTTTTCATTATTTGATTACATATTCATTCCACAGTAATCAAGAAGAAACGTCCACAAAATAATTCAGGAACATTTAAAACATCTAAAACGTCAAAACAATTCCCTAAAATAGAGATAAAACGCTTTTAATCCAACGAAAGTTCAGGAAAAAAATGTATAACCATTTTAAAGGAATTCCTTCTGTACCCGCCGATTCCATTTAGTGCCTTTTCGAGGACCAGATGGCAGGGTCATTTGGAGAAATGGGTTCTAAAATGCTCGGGGAGCTAAGTAGTTTTGAGCTTACATTTGAAGGGTTTGGTAGGCTGGTGACTGTGGAATAAATGCGAAGGTCTTGGCTACTTTGAGTTATAATCATTTGTATATCAGTTATAGTTATAAAATGAACTTTCATTTGTAGTCTGGACTTTGGAATGGGGCTATTCATAGACCAGATGGCTCGTATTATGTGTATTATTAAAGTAAGACTATGGCCTATAATGATACACAAAAGTGATACCTCTGATATTGCAAGCAGCCATAGGGTACGGTAACTGCTTAATTTTAGGCTAGCTGTACCTATGCATATTATTTGCAAACTAATTTATATAAAAAAATGCATTTTATTTATCACTAAATTTAAATTAGTATATGAAGTCCAAAATTTGATACCAATAGTTCAAATAATGATAAATATTTAAACGTAAGATATAATATATTATCTCTATTTCATGTAAGTATTTCATCTCGAAATATACGAGATGAAATATATCTGATTTCCCCACGTTTTGGTGGAATTACATCACGTTCACACAGTCACGAGTTGACTGATATGGGTTAGCGTCGTTTCCAAAAACATGTTTAAAAGTTTCCAGAAGCAAATAAAAATTGCTTAGATTTTTTGCTTTTCCTGCTATCAATTATGTCTGTCTGTTCCCTTTACACTACTAAACGGCTCAACGGATCTTAACTAAATTTAATAAAGAGATAGATGGTATCTTGAAGAAGGACATAGAATACTTTTTATTGCAGTCCAATCCATCCTCACGGGCAGAACAGCGAGCAACATCTAGTTCAAAAATAAACAAAATAAATTCATTTTAAACTGGCAATAAGGGAAATCTAAGAGGATAAAGATGATGGCTGTAATTAATTTCTCCAATAGAAATGAGCTGGTAATAAATTGGTGCTATAAAATCGCTGCCGCAAAGCCTTTGCTGCTCTCGTCTCGGATGCCGATTACTTCAAACTCTCAACGGTTGCAAAATATTTATTTATTTATGACTAATTAATATTCCTCAAATACAATTATAGCTAGCAGAATTTGAAATCTCTTGAAAACAACGAGCGTAAAAATATGGACAAGTGCAATCAGACATAAATAACTCAGAGATAGATTTATGAAGGTCAGATGCACGCCCGTTTCCCTGAGGAGTATTCAGATATAAAGTCAAACTCATTTATTAATTTAGATCAAATGCATGATACTTATAAACGTCCTTAAAGTAAGACTATGGGACGTATGACTGTAAACAGTTGGGACCGATTTTTAACGAAGCACGGAGACGCTTAAAAATACCACTATGCAGTTACCTATACGTACTTAGCACCCGCTAATCGTTTACCAAACAGCAAGTGCCCCTTTCTGTCTATAAGCGCCTCTATACAACTTCTATAATATAGGCCAAATAGGCTTTTGCTTACTGCCTACTTCTTCGGCGAAAATGCACTGCTTTCCAGGCTCGATCACCGCACGAAGTTCTTACAAACTTCATCACCTAGGTAATCTTTAACTAGTTAATATAAATTTATACTTACTAATAAAATTACTTACAATTAATCAGGAACAAACAGCCATGTTAAACACTATAAATAAACGAAATATAATTACTACTCCCGAAAATAGATCAAAATCTGGACGTTCACCTCCGTGAATATAAAATTAGTATTCTGTTCAAGTTTAGGGAAGTTCTAGCAATCCAACTTTGAATTTAGAACAAAAAGTGATGCAGTGCTTTTGGTTTAGTAAATTAGTTTAGTACATGCGAACAAAAAATCTGGTTTATGCTCCAAAAACTTTAGTAAGCGACGACTGTTAGATATAGATGCATATTAATTGAAAATGCTGTTTTGTAACAGTCCAATTTTCGGACTCGAAAATTAACTGTTATACAAACACAGCGTAGTTTTTAAGTTAGGAGGTCCGCCTGATGGAAACTAGCAACACTTGGGGCATCGTTGCGTGTTGCCGTGTGAAACAATAGTAATACCAGGGTTTCGTAATAAAGGATAACAAATCGCTTCTCTAAAAACGCATACCTAAATGAGCACTAGAGACGTGTACAATCTCACACAAATATAATTATATCAATGTGTAATTATTAGGCTGTGTTCTCTTTTGAATTCTCTCTTTTGAAAGTTCTTTAGGCGCGTTGAGCACTTTTCTAGTGAACAAAAATCATGGAACTCACGTCATCGTCCCCAAACGCTTTCCATATTTAAAAATAATAATCTAATAGCTCGACGATAAAATTCACAAGTTACTTAGTCTTCACTTCTATCGGCAGTTCCCTAAGACTGTCCCGCCGCATTTTTTTCTGTAAACAGTGTTTGATTGGAAACATTATTTTCTGCAACTTATCTACACAAATGTTATAAAAAGGTTAAGTTTGTGAGGCAGTAGGAGCTAATCACTGGATCTACTGAACCGATTTTGAAAATTCTATTACCAATAGAAAGCCACATTATTGATCAGTGTTATAGGCTATATATCAACCCGAGAAATGAAAAATATAACCCTCCTTATGGCAGTCAGGAAAAAATCGTAGCATGAGTGCTATGATTTTTTTTCCAGACTGAGTGTAGTTTGGTTAGTACTGAGGTACAGACCGAACTTCACTCACCGCCCAAAGAAGTGGGCAGGGTTCAGCTACATAGTTATATTATAGTTTCAACCAGCTTTAAAATAAAACTGCCTGAACTCTAAAGTATTATTGTTAGGTTAATCAAGTATTTATTAGCTCAAAGATACTTTCCTTTAACCTTTGGCTAAAGTCACCTTGTAAAAAGAGCTCGAAATTCATTTATTAACAAAACAAAACAATTAAAGTGGTTTTAGGCCTCAGATGGATGTTTGTTTCTTGAAATCTTCAAGAACATTGGTCACGACTGTAATTGTCGAATACAAAGAAAACTTTGAAATGCCTTTTAAATAATTGCTTTCATTTTAAAATGTACTGACATCTCCGATTAGGTACATCTTATCTAATAAGAAGTAATGATTTGTTTTTTATTTGTCTAAAACTACTCAATTTCATTAGAAAGCTACATTATCAGAGGTAAAATAGGATATACATATTTATTACGAAACCCTTTCGAAAACTTAATATATTATTATGTCCACCCGTACGAAACCAGGACAATTTGTCCTGATTGACTGATTCATCAACACAGAACTTTGATCTTGAATTTTTGCACAAAGGTAAATTATGCCATACTAGCGAGCAAGCCCAATTGGGAAGGACCTCCACCTACAAAAGGCCACAGCCAAAAAAGAACACCGTACTGGTGTTCTTTTTTGGCTGTGGCCTTTTTTCTCTCAGGTTTTTAACAAATCAATAAAAATCACAAAATAAAAAATAAGCAAGAAGAATTAAAAAGAAATACAAATAGGTTTCCCTCTATTATAAGTATATTTTTTTCTTCTTTAGATAAAAAAATGTAATCTTGCTCACTGCATTATCACAAAAGTTAAATATTTGCATAGGTATATAATAATAAAATTCCTGCAACATTCAACAAAATTCCACTTCTATTAAAACGCCAGAGAAAATAAAAACTGACAATTTACGTTACAAACTAGAAATTGTATTTTCTAGCCACCGTAATAGTGCCGCGAATAAAAACTATGAAGAAATAATGAAAGTTTCCAAAATGGACATCACCCCAGACGGAGTAAATGTTTCAAATACAGGCAACGAGCTAGACGAAACAAATGAAGTTAATGAGATTTCACGGCCTGCAGAAAATACTGGCGTAAATTTAATTTAGCCCGTCTAATCGATTGTACTAAATTGAATCTTATTTCTATAAACTGTTTAGATAGTAATAAATACTTTGAAGATGGATAAGATAAAATAAAAATTGATGATCAAGAATAACATGGAGCTATTTAAGATTTTCAAGAATTTAATTTTAAGAATTTATAAAGTTAATAAAGTCATTCCAAGTGTTACGATTATTACTTATGTAAAATATGCTCAATTTTAAATTCTATAAACTAAAAATATATAAAACTAGCCGTCCACTCCAGCTTCGCACGGGTATTTCTCGGGGTCTCGTAATGTTTTTGTCAATAAAGTATACTTAGCTTATGACACTCACAAGTAACGTTGCTTTCGATTAGTAAAAGAATTTTCAAAATCGGTTTAGTAGATCCCGAGATTACCCCCAACAACGTCACACAGTCACAAACTTCACCTCTTTATAATATAGTATAGATAAGACAATGTTATGAAACAGTAGAAAAGAATAAACATTTGCCTATTCTGCAGAATTACAGCTATTAGTAAGTACAAAGAAAAAACTATAATACCGAGAGCAAAATGTTATCCTTAGGTTTCTAAAGGATTTGTTTCTAGTAGCCTATTACCGATTCTTTTTATGTCAATCAGCTCGTTAGAGCTTTTATAAATAAATTCTTGGGTTATTTGAACTTTACTAAATTGAGCTGTATTTATTTATTTTTCGTGGAAGAAATAGTACCTTTTATATGTACGGTCGGCAACGGTGTTAGCTGTACAGGGCCGCTATATGAAGATTCGTTTTTTAGAAAAACCAATGTATAAATGTGTGTGAAAAATATAAATATTTGTAGGTTTAGTATAATTGTACACTGTTACCAAATACCACAGAAAAATATATAATGGTTTTCTTAAAAAACTAATCTTCATATAGTGGCCCTGTACAGCTAACTCCGTTGCTGTGTGTACAATTTCATCACAAATCCACCGTGTTACATTTTGTAAACCCAACTTTGCTGCTTACCATCAGGTGGATCGTATGCTTTTTGTTATATTATTTTAGAAAACGGTATGATGACAATGATAAAATATTTGTCCTATCTCAGTACAAAACAAATGATAAACTATTAAGCCCTTTGTCATTTGCAATGCATAGGTATACCTGTTCTCAGCCAGTTTAATCTTCTGTAAAAAATAAATCCAAATCTTTTACCATAAATAATCCGAAGAACCCTTTAAATCAAACAAGCTTATTACAAGTCTAGGTAGAATAACCTTGGATGAATCCTACATCGAAAAAATAAATTGTTCGGGTAAAATTACGGATGAATCATCATATTTTCTTATATTTCTAGCATTTAATTAATCAATGTAATTAGTTTTTTCATACATTGCTATTTTGATAAATGAAATACAAATATTAGATGATACATCGTTTCTTGATTTATGTATTTAATTGAGCGGCTCCTAGCTTTATGTTATCTGCGAGGTTAAGCAAGTTTTGGCTGGTTTGAAGTCCACTTGGAGTCAACATTTACTACTGCGCAATCAAAACCGATGGACAAGGTCAGCTCAGGACCGAGTGATGTGGAAAACCTTGGGTGAGGCCTATGGCTTACGTCTTATGGCTGAGATGGATGGATGAAACCGAACCCACAACACGCAGTGGGTTTGATTTCCACAAGGAAAATAAAATTGTGTGATCCACAAAAGGTTGTTCCAAACCTGGTTGTACTTCATGTCCGTGAATTGTGTATTTGTAAAGTTCCTCGCGAGACCAGGCTAGTTCCCTAGTGCGCGAGTTGTCAAAAAAACGGGTAACCTAAAAGTTCCAGATTATTATCTGTTTGTTATTTTATTTTGAGCATATTGAAAAGAGGTACGATTTAATAATAAAATGTACTTTCAGCAACATCTGTTCGGAACACAATCAGCGAGATATGAATACAATTAACAATCTAATTAACTCCACCTGCATGTGCTTTTAAAAGCTCCAGAGAATAAATAACTAAGTTAATCTTTAGATGTTCTGAGAAAATTGCTGTATTAATTTTTGATGATAGTATTGAGATGGCTGTTTTAACCGACTTTAAAAAAGAGTTTTTAATGTTTGTTACCAAGAACCGATTCCAAGTTTTTGTCTGTAAAGATGATTTCTTTCACAAAGGTTTCTTCAATGACCTAAGTGAACATTATGTAACATATATATAATTATAATATCATTATTATAATGATTTTTGGAAATTTAATCCCAAAACGAGTAAAAAAGTGTTTGAAGTATAATTTTCTGACTAACTGAGACAAAAATGAGATGAGAAATACAAAGAGGACAACAGTCAGCTGTTGAAAAAATGTAGTGACTGTGAAGAAAAATTGCAATGAATTAATAACAGAGTAGCTGAGCTGAAGGAGTATCTACACAACATGATCAATATGTTGAAGCATTGAACCAGCGCAATAAACTACAGGAAGAAGTAGAGTCCTTTAGCAGTTGTAGTGATATGTACTTAAGTTCTTTGAATCGCATTTTAAAGTTAGAGTTGAGTCTGAACTCACCTTTTCTAAAAAATTCTTCAATTGAAGGCGGTATTCGGGTTCTTAACAGGAGTGAAACTAAAAACCTTGTTCCTGAGTTCCTAGGTAATAAATTAAATGTGTTTAATGTTTCAAAACATAACTTTAATTGGTCATCATTAGTTAAAAATAGTAGAAATAAATATAGGAAACATTTGAAATTAAGCAAATTAATTAAAAAGTTTAGGTTAAATTCAAGACATAAAAAAATATCACAAATAACCTGTGATTTAAACAAAGAGCGTACATTTCTACATTATGAAGTAGGTGCATAATACCTACTTTGATATATCTCTGCACCGCCTTGGGTTGACTGATAGAGAATCCCTCAGGCATTAAGTCCGCCTTTATACATCATTCATGATTTGTGATAAAGTTTAAATAAAAAAAAACTTTCAGATCTTAATAATTGCAGCAAACAGTTAGCAAGAAATTAATGTACTCGTATGAGCAGCATTAGCTTGAATTCTCAACTCAATTCTCAATCTCTCAACTTATCTCATCGTTGGAATTTTTAATAATATTTCTACATGAATGCAAACCTCGTTTGAAATAACTCTGTACCTACTTCAAACTTGCACACTTCGAGTATCTCGCTCTGACGAATAAGTGGCCAATTACTTATCGTTATGTTACTAATTCAATAATTGCCATGATAAGTAGTTGTATAACATAATATATTTTTGAAGTATAAACCACTTTAGGAGCGTTGAGCTCTTTGTGGGTAAACAAAAATAATATAACTCGCGTTTTCGTCACCGAACGCTTTCCATATTCAAACGTTTTGGGTGAACAAAAATCATGGAACTCGCGTTTTCGCTACCGTATGCTTTCCATATTTCAAACTTTTTGGGTGAACAACAATCATGGAACTCGCGTTTTCGTCACCGAACGCTTTCCATATTCAAACTTTTTGAGTGAACAAAAATCATGGAACTCGCGTCCTCGTCACCGAACGCTTCAAAAATAATAATCTAATAGCTCGACGATACAATTCACAAGTTACTTAGTTTTTACTTCTATCGGCAGTCCCCAAAGGCTGCCCCGCATGTTATTTTTATTCATACTACTACTAACAAGTGGAAAGCTGGCCTGATGGTAAGCAGTTAGTGTGGATATTTTCAATACTAGGAGCACAACTAGAGCGTTGTAAACCTTTCATGTTGTAACACGGTTAAATTGTATTATTGTGAAGTGCCCCGCGACACAAGGTTTCTTCTCTAGTGCGGGAGTTGTCTAAAGTATTTTGCTGTCTTTTGAAGAGTTAATCTTCCATCAGTCGGTCGAACTTGCTTGTCTCTTTTCTGCAATTCTGTCAACAATTATTACGTTACGTGATTATGCAGTGTTGTCTTTATCTATTTATCAATATTTAAATTGAAGTGCCTATTCATATGATTATCGGTTCTTTTTAAAATTAATTCGACAATCGTATTAGTAATTTATTTTTATTCGTACGATCATTGTTTTACTCTCATACGATAATCGTATAATTAACAACGGGGTATTAAAATACGTATTTCAATGAGTTGCAATTAGATTATCGTCTTTACTTTTAGTCAATATTCTGCATCTGTTTACTTCAAAATCGACAATCAAATACCCCAATGATATACAATAGAAACCTTGTATTCTGTCATCATTTTCATCATCATCATCAGCCTATCGCAGTGCACTGCTGGACATAATTATGCCTCTCCAAGTGCACACCACCTAGCTATATCCTCGGCTTCTCGCATTCTATACTCCTTCTAAAATCAAGTTCTTTAATCTAGGTTTACATGAACTAAGTAATATTCTAGCCAAGCAACCCAAGTCACTGTACCCTTGCTTCCAGACTCATGTTAACATTAATTTTATGCCCGTCTAGAGCTGCTTTGCCGCTCAAAACTAAGTCCAGTGTGCAAGCAACGCTACTGACTAGCGTCATTGTATAAAGGGTATCTACGTAGTAGCGAATCTTCTTTATATTGTCTCAAAAATCGACAAACAAATACCTAGAGCGCGACATAACAAGCTTTCTCATAATGCATAGGTTATCAGAGCGCAATAATGAAATTAATTTACCTAATAAAAGATAATCTAATTGTTTATATGAGGCAATTATTATAAGACCTACTATGTCTATAAGAAATTGTATGTATGCCTGTAAGAAATTGCTTTTAGCGATAAGGCCGCCCATTGTGCATTACTATTTAAGCAAAACTATGTAAGCAATATGTTTTTTGGTGTACAATAAAGAGTTATCTATCTATCTATCTATCTATGTCATTATATAAAATTATAACGAAATAACCGACAGTTGTCGTATTTCTAAGTTATTATTAAGACCCATATACTTATATACTGAATAATTTCGTATTTCTTTTGCAATCAATTAATAAAATAATTGATATAAATAATTTAAAAAACATTGCTCGCCCGGCAGCACGTGCCCCGTTCGAAACGGTAGGCACAAAATTTAGTATTGACTCCAGTATCTTTACTACTGATTTATATATACTATGCTAGCATTTTCCTATTTATACAAGAACAGTGACTGGATCTGCAATCAAGTTAAATGTCTTCAGTCATTAGCATTGGATAAATCTGGCTTTCTGCCAAGTTGAAGTAAGAACTATGAAGACTTGAACCCAAACTCGTAGTATTTTTTTATGTAATTAGAGTGACAAATAAGCTTTCGTTAAAGTATGACTATGAACCCGTTGCTTATCATAAGCCATTTACCTTTTATTCTTACAAAAAGAAACGATCCCTCTTTACCATACTAAATTCATTCTTTTTTTAAAGTCTTTATATTGTTTCTTAATTAATTAAATTAAATACTTATCTAAATTTCATTCTGTATGGTACATTGGTTTCCGTTCCTTTTCGTTACCACTGATATTGTAACTTATACCAAATTGTAAATGTTATATTCTGGCGATTAAAAAGAGTGACCCGAGTTTCTTGCCAAATCTTCTCGAGGCCCTACCATAGTCAGCGAATTGCCGTAGAAAAAAGTATGCTGGCATTTGTTTTTATGAAGTTCATAAGTATCACATATTTGATCTAAATGAATAAATGAGTTTGACTTTGACTTTGACTTACCACTGCGCGGCGTGTTGTGGGTACAAAATTGAATGTGAAAAAAAATGCACTCCAGGAGTTCTGACAGAAGTAAAAACACTGGATAAAACAGTTGTTATACATTTTATAGCAATAAATAGTTTTTTTTAATTATCTTGACGCATTCGCGGTCTGCTATATACACATGTACATGCATATATCGCCTCTTTGCTTTAATAACGCGACAGTCGAAAATTATAGCCATAAATGTTTATTATTATTTATCTAGACGCGTTCGTGGTCGCTATATGTACATGCATATATAACCTATTTGCTTTAACGTGACAGTCGAAACAAGATTTTTCGGATATGTCAAGCTGCGTCTTGTAACGGTGTCGCGAATCCAGAGATTTTATCTTTTTTTTTTTTTTTTTTTTTTTATACTACTTATGTGGCAAACAAGCATACGGCCCGCCTGATGTTAAGCAGTATCCGTAGCCTATAGACGCTTGCATTACCAGAGGTATCACTAAAAATATGCGTATCGTGCTAAAAGAAATTTTCACTTAAAAAAAAATACTTTTTATCCTCAAAAACCACCGTTTCCGTGGGACTGCGCGTGCAAGCAAATCCGCGGGCGAAAACTAGTAATAAATAAATCAATTTTAACTCGCTCGCACGATGCCTTGCTTCTCTTAATTTAATTTTTAAACATGGTGTTTTGTCCACAGGTCCATCATCCCCCGTCCCCTCACCCTCAACAGAGAAGCCGGACCAGAATGAGCTGACTGTTTCCTTTCCTCCCTTAGAAGATATATACAGTAACACCCCCGAAAAGCACTTTGGAACTGAGAATAATACTGTTGTGACGTCACAGACTGGCTCCACCGCACTACTGCCTTGCGTCATTAGAAATATTGGAGATGGAATTGTGAGTATTCATTTTATTTGTAAAATTACAATAATTAAATCTTATAGTATTTTTTTTACACTACTTGGGTGGCAAACTAGCATACGGCCCGCCTGATGTTCAGCAGCAACAGTAGCTTATGGACGCTTGCAATACCAGAGGTATCCACTTGCGTGTTGCCATCACATTTTTTTACACTAGGGTTTTAAGATGAAATATCTCTTAAATAGGAAAACGTTTGTTTCAAAACGCATCCCTAAATGAGCGCTGGAGACCTGTACTCACACACAGGAACACAACTTTACCGCTATGTGTAGTAATTTGGCTGTGGTCTTCTGTAAGGTGGAGGTCCTTCCCCAGTCGGACTTGCTCGCTAGTATGATGCGCTACCTCTCTTACTGTATACTATTTAAACAAAACAATTTATATAGATTCTCTTACTCAACAAGTATTAATCAAATGATAATATATGCCAAGCAATTAGTAATTCAGTAGTATACTCGACAGTATATCACTTAAATTTCAAACTAATACAATTCCTATGACACTAATACAAAGCTTATTTGCATAATTTATGTCTCTAGTTGTTACTATCTTATTTGCATACAGTGCTGTGAAAATATATTACTAAAACTTTACCCGTTAGACTAGGTTTTCGCTTTTTCAAGCACTTAGCTTTTTCGAACATAATTATGCGTTTACCTAAGCATCGTCTGGAAAAGCGTAAAGTTCTGGGACGAGTGGAAGGTAAAGGATGGTCAGACGTCATTAAGAAGGCGTTTGGAGGTAGCATGTACCGTGCGGTCCACATTTCAGAAGACCGCATAGCTTGGAGACGCTTGGTCGCGATCATCAGCAATGAGGAAACGACAATGATAATGACCGTTAACTTAAGTCACCCATAGAGCATATGGATACCATCTTGGACCTTTTGACTCGATCCAAAGGCGCGCTGTGAGGATTGTTGACGATCCCAAGTTCACAGGCGGTGTTGATCCACTTAGTTTTAGGAGAGACTTTGCCTCCTTGTGTGTGTTCTACCGCCTGCACAACGGGCTGTGTTCCGAGGAATTGTTTGATATGATGCCCACGGCCACATTTTATCAATGCACCTCCCGCCACCGACAGGGAGTTCATCCACACATTTTAGAACCTTTATCGTGCCACACTGTGCGGTTTCAGAGGAATTTCCTCCCACGTACGATTAAGTTGTGGAATGAGCTTCCTGCCGAGGTTTTCCCGAAAGACTATAGCATAGGGTTCTTCAAGAAAGGAGTTATAAGGTTTCTAAAGGGTTGGCAACGCGCGAGTTATACCCCTGGTGTTACAAGCGTTCAAAGGCTACGGTAACTGCTTACCATCAGGACAAGCACCATTACCGTATGCTTGTTTGCCTCCTTGGTAGTATAAAAAAAAAGAGCAATGCTATGCTGCAATGGAGAGAGCTATGCTTGAAGTTTTCCTTCAAGATCGAATCAGAAATGAGGAGATCCGTAGGAGTACCAAAGTAACCGATATAGCTCGAAGAATTGCCTTAATTAAGTGGCAATCGACCGGGCACATAGCTCACAGAACTGATGGCCGTTGGTGCAGAAAGGTTCTAGAGTGACCACCACGAACTGGAAGACGAACAACGACCTGGTAAGGGTTGCGGGCAACCGATCGACAAGGTCTGCTCAGTATTGAGAGTTGTGAAAATTCTTGGGGAGGCCTATGTCCAGCAGTGGACGTCTTTTGGCTGAGATGATGATGATGATGATGCGCAAAAATGTTTGTCTTTGTACTACTCGGTGCAATCTACAAAAAATAACTAAACGCTCCGAGAAAAAGTAGGTAGTGCCCTGCACTTCTGTTGTCTCGTCTTTGCGATATAATTATGCTAAGCAGTTATTGTAGCCTATGTATACTTGCAATACCAGGGGAATTACCTGCGTGTTACCGATCCAAAAATTTTACTACCAGGGTTTAGTGACGAAGTATAAAAAGAGTAATGTTAAATGTTTTTAAGTTAATGTTAATTCAACTCCAACTTAATTACCCAACTTCATAATTACATAGAATAAAGCAAAGTCGCTTTTCTCTTTAGCCTCTGTACATAATATGTACAATATGTACACACGGCAATGGAGATAGCTGTACAGAGCCTCTAGACAAGTGGCATAAGCGATAGTCGAATCGAAAAGTCAAAAAAGAAAATGTATGGGATTTGACGTAAGTTTACGATATTAAATCGTAGACTCACGTCAAATTCCATACATTTTATTTTTTGACTTTTCGATTCGACTATCGGTTATGCCACTTGTATAGAGGCTCAGGGCCGCTACCTATATAAAGATTCGTTTTTTAAGAGAACCATTGTATATATTTTTGTGGAATTCGGTAACAGTGTAAAAATAGACTAAAACTACAGATAGAAATATATTTCACACAAATTCATACATGGGTTTTTCTAAAAATCTAGTCTTCATATAGCGGCCCTTAGCCTCTAGACAAGTAGCATAAATAGTAGTCGAATCGAAAAGTCAAAAAAATAAATGTACGGGATTTGAAATAAGTCTACGATATAATTTCGTAAACTTACGTCAAATCCCATACATTTGCTTTTGTGACTTTTCGATTCGACTGCCGTTTAGGCCACTTGTCTAGAAGGGCTGTACAGCTATCTCTATTGCCCACTGTACGCATAGATCTTCTTAGCCATGCAACGTAGGTATTTTCTTCAGGAAACTTTATTGTATAGTACATGATTGTATATTATAATAGAGAAATCTTAAAAGACCAAAGTGAATCGAAGGTGGGTCGCTAATCCATACTAATATCATAAATGCGGAAGTAGCTGTATATGTATGTATGTTTATTCGTTACCTTTTCACGACTTAACTGCTAAACAGATCTTAATGAAACTTGAGTCGATTACGGACTTCCACGCTGGTGGAGTCGCAGGCAATAGCTAGTTATCTAGAAACTAAAATAAATTTTTCCTTTTAAAAAAGACAACTCCTGCAGTAGAGAACAAGCCGACTTTACAAAAATACAATTATTGGACACAAAGTACACCCAGACTTAGGAGAACCATTTATGGCTCACACAAATATTTGCACCGTATGGGTATCGAACCCACAATACGCCACGCAATGGTAAATTGCGAGGTAACCACTTATGTCACTGAACCAATCGTGCAGTCAACTATTACTTTACAGAATCCATTGTCTTATGAAACAGTACAAATATTAACGTAAGCCACATCTCTTTTAATTACGACGCAAGCTTCATAACTCATGTGACTAATTCCAACTCAAAATGGCAGAAACGTGAGCAAATCATGAAAGCTACTCATATTTCCGTCTACAGTTGCGTAAGGGCTACAGCAGACATGCTACTTTTAACATAAGCGATCTGCAATTTAATTTCTCTTTTAAAGCTATATACTGCGACCAAATGTTCCACAACGCCAAACAAGGCGATTGAGTAACTTTTGGGAAGCTCGATACAGTGATGAACTCTACACTCCGCACATATTCGGATACCGGTCACATCGATTTGGTTCATTGATTCATATATTACAAAGAGATCCGTGACCGAATGCAGAGAGTCGCCTTGTCACGATGCAGCATCGATACAGTCGCAAAATCGCTCTATTTCGATACCGTGAGCAAACGCAGGGAGTCGCCAAATCATGATGCAACATCGATCCAGACGCAAAATTGCTTGATTCCGATACCGGGACCGAACGCAGAGAGTCACTTAATTGCGATGCAGCATAGGTACAGTCGCAAAATCGCTCTATTCGGATTCCGCCACCGGACACAGAGAATTGCTTAATCGCGATGCAGTATCGTTACAGTTGCAAAATCGCTAAATACCTATACCGTAACAAATGTAGAGAGTCGCCAAAACGTGATGCAGTATCGATATAGTCGCAAAATCACTCGATCGATTCGAAACCGTGTTCAAATGTAAAGAGTCGCCAAAACGTGATGTAGCATCGATATAGTCGCAAAATCGCAGATGCTAAAAGGAGCAAGTCTGCTTGAAGCCTAAAGGAGGGAATTTGAAGTCCCTAGTCGTGTTGTCATCCGAGACGTAATATTTGAACCGAGCCGAGTTACCCGAGCTACGGCATTACCAAATTATATTTTTACGAGAGCTTGCCTGAATTAATCTAGCTTTATACGTTTAGTTTTATTTACGGTTGAGTTAGTGTGTGATGAATTTTAAATGTTAATCTTAATAATTAAACGAACAAATAGCATCTTCATTTAAAGCAGAAATTTTAAGCGAGGTAGGCCACCATACAAGCAAGCAAGTCCGACCGAGAAAGGACCTCCCTCCACCTTACAGAAGACCACAGCCAAATAATTATACACAGTAATGTAGTTTTGTTTATGTGTGAGAACATGTCTCAAGCGCTCATTAAGCTCAGTTAAAACAATTGGACAAAAACAAACGCAAGTGATAAGTACCTTTGGTGTCGAATGCGTCCATAAGCTACGGTAACTGATTAACATCAAGGCTTTGCCTCCTTGGTAGTTTAAAAAAAGAGGAAGGGTAAACTACACATAGGCAAACCCAAACAATCGAGCAAGCCCGACTGGGGAAGGACCTCAAACTTATAGCCAAGGCCACAGTCAACTACACGCAATGGTACAGTTGTGTTCCATTAAGTTCAGATCTCGAGCGCTGATTTACGGATGCGATTTTAAAAGAAACGTTTTCCTTTCCCAAGGGAAACTCCACCTTAAAACACCGGTGAAAAAAAAATTGGCAACTCGCAAGTGAAACCTTCATAGGCTACAATAACTGCTTATCAAAAGTAGGGTCGTATGATTATTTGGCAACCAAGTATAAAAAAAAAGATCTTAGACACATCAGAAATAACATTGAATAAAACAATTTCTAACTTAGGTTAACATAATTTTGAATATGAATACGAACTTAAGAATTACAATAATGGATCGTACTCTATTTTGCATTAAAAACATCTTTGTAGAAATTCTGATCTTATACCACATTTTCTAGAAACAAAACCAAACTTCGAATTTTAGGTAGGTACCTAATATTGTTGTTACAAAATAAAAACAAAATTAACTTTATTATTAGATGAATTGCCTCACTGGTCTAGCAGTCGTTGAGAGCTACTTATTTTTTCTTTTTTATAAAGACAACTCCCGCACTAGAGAATCTCTGTCTTGCAGGGGACTTTACAAACTTACAATTAATGGACAAAAATTACACCTAGACTCAGAACAAGTCTATGTGGCTCTCTCGTGCACAGCAGGCGCATACGGCATCCACTGGACTACAAAGCAGTCGAACTGCTGGTCGCGAGGTCCCAGGTTCAATTGCTGGACCCAAAATTGATAAATGATGTCCTAATTGTTTTGGTTTTGGGTTTTTTTGTTAAGAAATTGAGTACGACTACTCCTATCAACTGATGCTTGCAGCATTAAAATAAGACGGTGTTTACACCCCGTGCTACCAAAGCACGTAAAGCCTTATTCACCGGTCATATAAATCCCATTGGACTATGTGTTTGCACACACAGTTGTGCACTATAATATCTCCCGCGTAGATGGCTAGTCTCCGTCGAAATTTACCGCCATGACTCAAATTCAGTCTTTTTCGGTCGTTACAATAATTACATCAACATTAACATACTTTTCAAGGTTAATAAAAAGTTATTTTGGTTCATTCATGTTTCTGTTATTTCTGGTTATGTCACCAATAATTAATATTTTGTTTGGTGACCCGATAATGTCTGTTCTATTTGAATGTAAACATTTCGATATTAATTATGATTAAACGAATGAATTTGAACATTATAAGCCAAAAGTGGTACACTACTGGACAAATAGCTATCCCAGAGATACTCCATTGATATTAAGATATTTTTGACACCAGGGATTTAAGAATCCCTGGTGTCAAAAAAATTGCGCATACCGCCCCGCCCGGGGAAGCAAGGCAGTTATGTCGGACTCTCCGGCCTAAAGGTGGTAAGCGGCCGGTATACCGACTAAAACCCCCCTCTGCACCTACACCTCTCTTCACGGGTGGACCATCGGAACCTGATA
Source organism: Trisateles emortualis (assembly GCA_947095525.1). Lineage (NCBI taxonomy): Eukaryota > Metazoa > Arthropoda > Insecta > Lepidoptera > Erebidae > Trisateles > Trisateles emortualis. The sequence goes on along the minus strand of OX352753.1, from coordinate 1,673,762 downwards.
TGACATCAGTGGTCCACCCAGCAGCTGCCGCGTGTGACAGTCTCCGGTGCACCCGGACGCTGTCCCTTCGCGGAAGGGTGCCGATGAGGCTCAATTACCCAGCCTACCCGCAGCCTCACTATGGCGACACCAGGCGCTCGTGTGCGCGCCGACGCCACCCAGTTCGCCGACGTCAGATCGGATCAGCCAGGAGACTTTCCTCCCTGACCCGGTCCGCCGCCTCCTTCTGCGAGATGACGTCCTTGTAGAAGGATGCGACCGCCATCCACTCCCTGTCGCTGGCGACCATGGACCGTGCTACGGCGGACAGCGATGAGGTCCCAGCGCTGCACCGTCCAAGCCGGACATGACTCGAGCGTATGGTGCGCCGAGTCGTCGCCGCAGTCGCAGTGGTGCCAGACGAGACTCAATTCCTTCCTAGCGACCTTGTCCAGGTAATGCCTGAAGCAACCATGCCCGGATAAAATCTGCACCAGTCGGAAGGAAAGGGTCCCGTACTGCAAGCGTTCATAGGCTACGGTAACTGCTTAACACGGTATGCTTGTTTACCAACCAAGTAGTATAAAAAAACACCCGTCACAAATCTATTAAGCATATATTCAAGTAAATATATAGGTTAAATTATTTTAGTAACTACAAATAACCTTAAAGTTAGTCAGTAACAATTTCCTAAACGTATAAACTCACATATTCTAGTTACCCCTTTTACGGCCACATAAAATAACTGAAACGCACCATTTCTCGTAATCAAAATGTCAAAATCATAAGGATTTACAATCCTAAGTTCGTTATACACATTCTCCGGTCCAATGGTCATGTATAACAAACACCTTATGTAAGAACGAAGAAAAAACACGTATCGTAATGAAGCCAAAGAGTCGTACTATAGTATAAAGAGTAGGTAGTAGAGAATATCCTTTATAGTTGCGCAAAAGCTGACAGATATAAAATTTGTCAGCTGACTGTTGCCCACTGCTCCGCTCACGTAGATGTCAGTTATCGCGAAAATTATCGCGCCTATTCGTTATTCCAGACTATAATCTATCTCTATGCCAAATTTCATCCAGATCCGTTCAGTAGTTGTAACGTAAAAGAGTAACGAACATCCATCCATACATCCATACGTCCTCACAAACTTTCACATTTATAATATTAGTAGGATAGGATAGGATACGCTCCGTCCACTAGAATTAGGATATACCTAGTTGGTCTTAACCTACAACGCATAGGGTTATCGCAGTGCAATATTAAACTATTGTACCTGCCTTATATTATAAAATACCAATTATTTGGTTTAAGACCTATCTTAAAAAAGGAGGTACCTATAACACCTATGTTATATACTTTTTATGGTCATTATAGAAAAATATATCGAAATAAATATGTGGGAGTATGGAAACCCTTGGTAAAGGCCCATGTCCTAAAAATAAATCATCATCATCATCGTCATCCCCCCACTACCGAAGATCGCGACCACATACTAGTACGACGCGTCTCCAAGCTAGGCGGTCTTCTGAAGTGTGGACCGCGCGGTACATGCTGCCTCCAAAGCCTCTGCCTTAAGCGCGTTTAACTTCCACTCAGCCCAGAATATTTTTCACATGATGCTTAGGTAAACGCATTAGTAATAATTTGAGTTAATAAATATACCAATACAGGTTGTGATAAACTAATGCGGCGCCGCTGCCAGATTCTCGTTAGCAACGTTAGCAGCCAGTACCTCACGTACGTTAGAGAAGTAGGGCAACCATTCAAGCGAACAAGCCCGACTGGGGAAGGACCTCCACCTTACAAAAGACTACAGCCAAATAACAACAAACAACAACAAACTGCAGTAAAGTTGTGTTCCTATATATGTACAGGTCTCCAGCGCTCATTTAGGGATGCGTTTTGAAAGAAATTTATTCCTATCTTAGGGATCCCATCTTAAAGCCCCAGGGCTTTAAGATGGTGTAAAAAAGTGGGTTGGCAACACGCAAGTGACACCTCTGGTATTGCGAGCGTCCATAGGCTACGGTAACTGCTTAACATCAGGTGGTGTTTGCCACCCAAGTAGTATAATTTTTTTGTAATATCAGCGCTGAGTGGTAGGCATTTAATTTGCTATTTTGGCTCGGTTTCTTTACTCACTCATTTATACTATGGTCATACAGAGAATAATAACATAACTTAATATAAATGTCATAATTACCGAGATTTACGTTGGGTTGGTATGCGATTCGATGCGTTAATTAGTTCATATTATAGTTGATAGTCGTTTAGCTCGTGTAATTAAGTGTTATTGCTTATTGCAATAGAATATGCTTGCAAAAATGGCACACAAGAGAATCTTTGTAAATAACTGAGGGAAAAATTCAAAAAAAAATTTGAATGCTTTGAATGTTATTGATAGAATTAATACTAATATTATAAAGCTGAAGAGTTTGTTTGGTTAAACGCGCAAATCTCAAAAAGTACTAGTTCGATTAGAAAAAATCTTTTTTTCTAATCGAACTAGTACAGGAAGGCTATAGGCTATATAAAATCACGCCATGATCAATAGGAGCGGAGCAGTAGTGACATATGTTGCAAAATCGGGAAAAATATTCCAAATAACCACGCGGCCGAAGTCGCAGGCGACCCCTAGTTATCGAATATCGATACTAATATTATAAATGTGAACAAACCCAACTGACAAAAGAACCTCCATCTTACAGAAGAATAACTACACGCAGCGGTATAGTTGTATAAATGGGCAGTGCTCATTGCTCCAGTGCTCCAGTGCTCATTGAGGGATGCGTTTTGAAATAAACGTTTTCCAATCCTAGGAATACTTCATCTTAAAACCTTGGTGTAAAAAAATGGGTCGGCAACACGCAAGTGATTCCTTTGGCATTGCAAGCGTCCATAGGCTCCCTGGGGCAGGACATAGAGGATAGAATATTTTATCATGATAACTGACATCCACGTAGGGCGGAGCCGTAGGCACAGCTAGTTCTTATATATCGTTCAAGTGTAGATCAAGATACAGACATGCATAACAGTCACTATTTGCACTTCAAATGAAACAATTGGAATAGATGGTTTCTTGATACCTGTTTCTGCTAGGTACTGACGTATATCGACGTATCGGTTTCGAATGTGTGCTACCGCAATCCTTCACAGGCTTCGTTATATTCGAAATTTTTCACGAGATAGGCGATGTTGATTGGAAAGACAACAATTACTGATTGTCGTATTCGGTTTGATACAAAATGTCCTATGATCTCAAAATTCAGTGATTGCAAGAAAACATTGTAATGTGATAATAACTCTATATTTGACCCAAACTGAGCAAAGCCTATGACTATGACAGCTTAACTTATCTTTCTACTCTTAAATACAGAACAAACAATTGTGCTCGTCACACAAAGATTTGGACTGGGTTGGAATTGAACCCGCAACCAACTTAGCAGTCAGAAAGTATTTTTTTTTTTTTTTTTATACTACTTGGGTGGCAAACAAGCATACGGCCCGCCTGATGTTAAGCAGTATCCGTAGCCTATAGACGCTTGCATTACCAGAGGTATCACTTGCGTGTTGCCAACCCATTTTTTTACATCAGGGCCTTAAGATGGAAGTAACCCTGGGATAGGAATACGTTTCTTTCAAAACGCATTCCTAAATGAGCGCTGGAGACCTGTACTCACACACAGGAACACAACTACACCGCTGTGTGTAGTCATTTGGCTGTGGTCTTCTGTAAGGTGGAGGTCCTTCCCCAGTCGGGCTTGCTCGCTAGTATGGTGCCCTACCTCTCTTAGTTAGTCTAGTTGGCCAGGAAATTGCTAAAGGGTCCTTCGTCAACATAAGTTTTGAAGGTTATCTAGAATTTAATTAGTACCAATTCTTTGTGAGAAATTTAGTCAGTGAGAACATTCTTTACGCGAACACTTTGTAATTATTATTCTTGGAGTTTCTTTAATTAAATTATGTTTATTAAGACTAATTTATAATTTAGACACTCAGACAAGATTACTTCTAATGTTTGTGAAATACATTGACGAAAGAATGAAAGAAATGAATTGAATTTACGCGACAATTTTCAATCTAAAACTAGATTACAAACAATACAACATTTCATCAAAACTGAAATTGTTTTGCTGACTTAGATAAAAACAATTGGTGAAAAACAATCGAAATAAATAAACAAGGTTGACTAAAAGTCTTAGGTATTCCGAATCAGATAAGTAATAAATAAATGATTACTATTTTAAAAAGAAAAGTCTCGTGTGGAAATTGAATTATCAAACACGCCGCAATTAATACACCTCCCGCACTAGAGAACAAGCTCTGTGTCGTGGGGGACTTTACAAACATACAATTAACGGACACAAATTACACCCAGACTCAGAACAAGTCATAGTTGGTCACACAAAGTTATGTCCTGTAGAGGAATCGAACCCACAACCTCGTGCACAGCAGGCGCATACTGCGACCACTGGACCACCAAGGCAGTCAGATAATATAATAGAATAATATCCTAAATTTTATCCTTTATTCTTCTTCTTAGCGTGTCGATGGCAATCTAAAGTGTGTCAGCCCAGAACCTAGCTACGAGTTATGCATTTTCAGTAGCGTCCATAAGCTCCTCTAAGGTGCAGGTATCAGGGCACGCGAGACATGATTTCAAATGCCCCATGGTTTGTGGCTCAGCACCACATTTACACTCCAGGTTGGAATCGTCTATAAATCCCCACCTGAGCAGGTTTTCTTTTCGACCAACCTGAGTCCGAAGTCGGCTTAAAGACTTCCAGGTCAGCCAAGGTGTCTCATGTCCAGGTGGGAGATTTTCAGAGGGTGGAATGAATGGGGTAGGTAGAGAAGCACTTTCTCGCCACAACCTAATTCTTTCCAGCGACGGTGATTTATATCCTAAATATCCTTTATTTTTGCATCTAAAATACCCCGTATACTAATGGTCTAACAACATTACCTTGTTAAATTGTGCCTTTGTGATTAAGGAAAACACCACGTGGACAAACAAACTACGGTACGTTGTTACTAGGACGAATAATTCACATAATGTAAACTGAGCTACAATTACGGACTTGTTTTGTACCATCGGCCAATTTGGTGACGTACCACTCATAGCATTTGTTTTAGGGATCTTGACGACACCAATGGGAATTTCATTTTGTGAAATTTAGGTTTTTTTATACTACTTTTTTTTTATACTACTTGGGTGGCAAACAAGCATGCAGCCCGCCTGATGTTAAGCAGTATCCGTAGCCTATAGACGCTTGCATTACCAGAGGTATCACTTGCGTGTTGCCAATCCATTTTTTTACTTAGATGACAAACAAGCATACGGCCCGCCTCATGTTAAGTAGTTACCGTAGCCTACAACGCTTGCAATACCAGAGGTATCATTTGCGTGTTGCCAACCCATTTTTAACACCAGGGTTTTAAGATGGAATATCCCTGAGATAGGAATACGTTTCTTTCAAAACGCATTCCTAAATGAGCGCTAGAGACCTGTACTCACACACTGAGGTACAACTACACCGCTGTGTGTAATTATTTGGCTGTGGTCTTTTGTAAGGTGGAGGTCGTTTCCCAATCGGGCTGGCTCGCCAGTATGGTGCCTTACTTAAATATTAAAGCAATGTGGAAAAAGACGAGCCCGAAGACGTAAACAAGCGGTGGACAAATTCGAACTCTGGAGTAGGAGCTGGGATGGCACAGTTGGCAGTGCGCTGGGCCGGGACCCGAGAGGCGCAGGTTCGAGTCCTGCTCCGGGCTCATCTTTTTACACATTGCTTTAATATTTAAGTATGTTTGAGCTGATTGCATAGCAAAAATGCTAAAAATGTTTAATAATATGGTGCCTTACATCTCTAATCAAATAATTTACCATCTACTAATGGTGAAGAAAACCAAAGTGAGGAATGCGTATCTAAGATGAATTAAACCCTCTCAGTTAGCTTTATAGAGAAGAAAGCCCGAGCCCAGCAGTGGGAGTATGTGTTTTTATTATTATGCTTTAATGAAATATCTATTTTCAATTACGTTTTTATTTCATTTTCTGTCTATAGGTGTACAGTAAAGAATTATTCGTCTATTTATCTTACGATTTTTATCTATCACTTTTTTATTGTGATACTATATCGTGTTTTAATTCCCGCTCCGATAGTATATCCTGGGGTCCTGTAATGTTTTTTTATCAAAAAAATGTAGCCTATGATATTCACATATAACGTGGCTTTCAATTGGTAAAAGAATTTTCAAAATCGGTTCAGTAATTTTTTTTTTTATACCACCAAGGTGGCAAACAAGCATACGGCCCGCCTGATGGTTAGCAGTTACCGTAGCCTATGGACGTTTGCCACACCAGGGGTGTCACTCACGCGTTGCCGAACCTTTAAAAACCTTATAACTCCTTTCTTGAAGAACCCCATGCTATAGTCCATCTAGAGATTACCCCCTACAATGTCACAAACTGTACCTTTTTAGTATAATATAAAAACGGTCTGTGAATGGTGAAGGTCTAATTTTGTCGATAGTACTACCTCTCGTGAGCACAGAAGCATGTGATGTGTAAAGAGCGGTCAGCGGTTGACCACAACCCTGCTTATTCAAGATCGATAGTATTCTGCGGTCGTGGTTCAGGAGATTGAACCGGAATTCATGTGATTCAGTTCCGGGGTCGTATACGATTGGAGTGAATTTTATAGTTGTTTTATATTCACAATATAAATAAAATGAACTTACTTCACATGTACAACAATAGATTTAGGGAATTTGACAACTTCTTCTTGTCAAAAAACAGTTTTAGGGGTAAAATAATCTGCATTTTTCATGTCCTTTGTCACTTACCTATAGTTTTTTTTTTCTAATATATTTTTACCAGACAAAACATGTTGTGGAACTATGTTGTTATGGCTTAGAAATTTGTATGTATATTTTTTTTCAAAAAGCTGTAGAGTTTCTTAAATCTATACTAATAATATTGAAGTACCTTTACCATTGAGTATGCTCCTTATGTACTAACAGCGCAGTGAGCATACTCCTTTATAATGTATTTCTGCTGATTAGTATACCTTATTGTTAGAATATATTACATTACTTTAACCGAAGTGGTTGTCTTACTTTATCCCAGAAACCCCAACATTACAATATTATAAAGCTGAAGAGTTTGTTTGTTTGGTTGAAAGCGCTAATCTCAAAATATTGAGGAATGTTGTGATTGACGCGCTTATAGAGAGGTTCACTCGCTGTGGTGTCACACAATCAGCGGGTTGAGAAGGCATATTAAAAATCAGTCCCTACTGTTAACAGTCGTTTGATCATGACAGAGGCCTAAAATATGAGCGATCTAACTGTGTCACCAGGTTGGCCGCTAACCAAACGATAAGAAGAAGAGGATTAAAATATATTATATAGTGCTTTATTCTCGTATATGTTTACACTACTTATGTGGCAAACAATCATACGGCCTGCCTGATGTCAAGAAGTTACCGTACTATAAGCACGATAGCAAAACCTGAGGTATCACTTGCATTTTAAAAACCCAATTTTTCGTTTTAGTATCCAAGAGATAGGAAAACGTTCGTCTTTCAAAATGCATCCCTAAATTAGAGCAGAAGAGTCTCCACGACACAATGCTTGTTCCCTAGTGCGGGAGTTGTCTATTAAAATAAGGAAAAGAAAGAAATGTATTACAACTTTTCCATTCATATTTAAAAAGGTATCATTCTAAATATTCAAGTAGTACAATAATACTTCTGATTAAATTCGTTGCGGAGTCCAAGACAGTAGGTTTAGTTGTCCACGGGACGCACGATTGTCAAAGCTCGGTGTATCAGTTGGTTACTCCGCTGTTAATCCTGGCTCACAGGAGTCACAGCGGTGGGCATGTGGAAGGGATTGTCTAGTAATACAATAAACGTTATACAGACAACAACAGAGTATAAATACCAAATGTAGGTAATATAGAAACAGCTGACATAAACTATTACTCGGTTGCTAACGACTTCATGAATTTCTCTAGCTAGTTTACAATTCAGATGAATATTGTTAGGTATTATACTGCACTATTGTTGAATTATTTAAGAGAGGTAGCTTAATATCCCTCCTTGGAATGGCCTCCACCTAACAAAAGACTATAGCCAAATAACTACAATCAGCGATGTAGTTGTGTTTCTATGTGTGAGCAAAAATGAGCGCTGGAGGCCTGTTCCACCTCTCATTTAAGAATGCGTTTTAAAAGAAACGTATTTAAATATCGTATGCTTGTTCGCCATCCGTGTACCTATACAAAAAATACTGCTTCGGTGGCTTAGTTGTGGATATTGTGTGACAAAAGATGATGGGTGATCACAAGGTTCAATTCCCGGTCTGCGTTTTTCTGTCAAGAAATTCACAATAGATGCCCGGAGTATGGAAATTGGCGGCACCCTTGCAAAGCACGTAAAGCCGTTGGTTCTACCTGATCTTTTTCTTTCTTTCTTTAATAAAAAACAACTCCCGCACTAGAGAACAAGCTCTGTGTCGCGGGGGACTTTACAAACATACAATTAACGGACACAAATTACACCCAGACTCAGAACAATTCTTTGTGGGTCACACAATCCTGTGTGGGAATCGAACCCACAACCTCGTGCACAGCAGGCGCATACTGCGACCACTGGACCACCGAGGCAGTCAATCTCTCTCCGGTCATGTCGGATTGCCGTTCCATCGGACTATAAGAGTGAGGGAATAAAGAGTATTTCCACACTATGCCCTATAATATTTCCCAGGCAGTTGGCAATCTCCGTTTAGATTAGCCGCTAACCGTAAAACAAATAAAGACAGACATTATAATATACTTACCACTTAAACCTTTAAATCTAGAATTTCCTGACACAGTGTTATAAAGTCAAACTACGTACCGATACCATAAACTTTAATTTACAATATAGCTGAAGCATCTGTTCCACCTAAAATGTATTCACGATGCACTGACGTATATGCACATTAATGTCCCATTAGAGAGATGATTAGCTCTCATTAGCTTAATTTACACCAAACATATCTGGCGCATGTACAGCCAACATTTGGCAGTAGCTAGCATTTAGTAGTAGGGTTGTGCTGATATTAAATTATAATAATTAATTATAATACTTTGTTGATTTGTTTGTTAATAATTTAATGTTAAGTATGAAGGACTATTATCAACCCAAAAGACAGTCCCAATATTCACTAATCCTTACTAATATTATAAATGTGAAAGTTTGTGAGTATGGATGTATGGATGTTTGTTACTCTTTCATGCAAAAACTACTTAACGGATCTTAATGAAATTTGGCACAGAGATAGATTATAGTCTGCAATAGCATATAGGCTAATTTTATTCGCGATAACCGACATCTACGCGGGCGGAGCCGCATGCAACAACTACTCCCTAATAAATGTTAGTTAATATTATAAATTCGAAAGTAATGATGTCTGTTTGTCTCATTTTCACTACTAAACGATTAAACGAATCTTAATGAAATTTACATTTGAGGAATCGCATACGGTACTTTTTATTACGAAAACCGAATCCCATGTGGGTAGAGCCGCAAGTAATATCTATTAACACTTTGAAGGACAGTGAATGCCTATAGACGTCATGTCAATAAAACATCTATTGTGTGTACGTTACTGTCCGTGAAAGTGTTAATATTATAATGACTGCCTTGGTAGTCCAGTGGCCGCAGTATGCGCCTGCTGTGCACGAGGTTGTGTGTTCGATTCCCACACAGGACAAATCTTTGTGTGACCCGCAAAGAGTTGTTCTGAGTCTGGGTGTAATTTGTGTCCATTAATTGTATGTTTGTAAAGTACCCCGCGAAACAGAGCTTGTTCTCTAGTGCGGGCGTTGTCTTTTTTAATAAGAAAAAGAAGAAAAAATAAGAATATGTTAGCTGTTGCCCGCGGCTCCGCTCGCGTGGATGTCGTAAATTAATAAAAATAAATAAACATTCTAAAATAAAAGAAGCCTAAATTACTCCTTATTACATCAGCCATCTGTCAATGAAAATCTCGTCAAAATCGGTTCAGCCGTAACAAACAGACAGACAGAAAAAAAAAAGTAAAAAAAAAATATTTTAGTAAATGTACCGCGTAAACATCCATATGCATTTAGTTAGTAAAATAGGTTATTTTAATATTACAAACAGGCACTCCAATTTTATTTATTTGTATAAATAATACTTATTAAAATGTCTACCTTGTTCCAGGTATCATGGATCAGAAGAAAAGACTATCATCTCCTAACAGTTGGCCTGACAACGTATAGCTCAGATCAAAGGTTTCAAGCTATACATCTACAGCATTCAGAGGTAACTGACTGTGTAACATGTCATTGAATTTAACTCTACAATAACGTGAGAGAGACCCGCCGGCTGATTCTCTAAGAAACAGCGATGGCAAACTGACAGTTGTGATTGCTCGGTGACGGCATAATCTATTGACTAAACGTCAAAAAGGCTCGGTTTTTTCTCTGACTGAACTGGCTGTCAGATTGAAAATCGGTATTCCGTAAGAGCGAAAACCGAGCCTTTTTGACGTTTAGCAATCGTGTGTGCCGTCACCGAGCAATCACAACTGTCAGTTTGCGATAGCTGTTTCTTAGAGAATCAGCCGGCCGATATCATAATATAACTACTTGTAAAACCGTAGTTTTGTACATAGATGTGAATTCCTGGAAAACCGTAATTTTACTTGCTCACTAGTATGGTAGTTATGAGGCACTCACTGTTCGGTAAGCGATCAGCGAGTTAAGCTACCAAGGGCGCGGTAACCCTATAGATGGGTGACCGTATAGTGGTATTCCATCTGAGCGTCTCCGTCCTTCGTAGGGCACGTTAAGGCAGTCGGTCTCGACTGTTATTAGTCGTTCGATCACGACAGAGGCCTAAATATGGACGATATCAATAACTCTGTCACCAGGTTGACCACTAACCAAATGATAAAAAGACTAGAATGGTGCCCTATGTCTCTTGAAATTTGCTTATTTGTTTTAAAAAAACTAACTACATTAAAATGCCCTCCGAGGCATAGTTAGGCCTCAAAGTTTAAACATCGCTCACACGTTGAAGTTTGGCTACTAACTTTCGCTGACCGCTTGAACGATCGATGACTCTCAATATTCGAACGGCCATAATACATTACAGAAGGATGGATGAACTAAAAATGAGTTCCTTATAAGTTATATTAGTTTTCTATGACTTTTGGTTGACTTTGTTACTCTCTTTATTTTGTTTTTATGTCCAGCAGCAGAAACATAATTATGCACAAAAGAAGTAGGGCACCATACTGGCGAGCAAGCCCGACAGAGGCAAGACCTCTACCTTATATAAGACCACAGCCAAATAACTACATACAGCGGTGTAGTTGTGTTTCTATGTGTGAGTAACAGGTCTCCAGCGTTCATTTAGGGATGCGTTCTGAAAGAAACGTTTTCCTATCCCATCTTGAAGCCCTGGTGTAAAATGGGTTGGAAACACGCAAGTGATAACTCTTGGATTGCAAGCGTACATAGGCTACTGTAACTGCTTAACATCAGGCGGGCCGTATGCTTATTTGCCACCCATATAGAGTTAACCATTCCATGATACCCGACTCCTAAATACTAAAAAGACCATCTCTTCATCAGCTTATTTTTACACTTGGAGAAATTAGTAAATTACAAAAATAACCTTCTATTCCGCAATCTAATGAAACAGAAACAATAAAAGTGGCGCATATTCTGCACAAAAAATTGGTACTAAACCACAGGAGAAATTCGTACTCAAGAAAATAAGGCCCGCATTCGGATTTATTCTATTCCGAAAGCCCCTGAGGGTAAGACAACGTAACGATTTATACTGCTATATACTTATGTGCGCCTGGTACTTCTACTATGAGTTACATTTGACTTACTACAGTCGTGACGATCATTCTACAAGTATGATAGTTACGTTAATTAATACCTACCATATTTTATTGCAATTATACATATTCTGCCCGTGCTGCAAATGGGTACACTACATAAATACGAAAAACTTCATACCGTCAGTCACATATATGAATTTCAAAATACCAATTTTCATAATTCCGAATGGTTCAAAATTCCGAATATAACAACGCCGATTTATCATTACTCCTATATTTATAATTATATTCCTAACGTTTATAATTACTATTCTCAAAATACAGAGCTTCAATTTATAGATCAAATAACAAAAAGTCCGACTTAATGATTATTCGAAACATCAACAATACAAATTCTGATTAGTAAAATACCGATTAACACGATTTATGATACCTAATGTTTTTTTTTCTTGTTCGTATGTATGTACCTACCATAATATGAGATTCTGGCATTCGTAGTGGGTCACAGTTCTAACCTAACCTAACCGAAGTGATTCATTAATAATACAGGGGATTTGCAGCATGCAAGCAAGCATGCAACATGCAAGCAGGCAAGCAAGCAGGCATGCAATATGCAGCAAGCATTGTTTCTGTCACGGCTCCGGCGCTGCGGGGTTTGGGCGGCCCTACGCGAGCTTAACGTTGCAGATGGTTTTAACGCTCACCACCGCAGCTTTGGCTTGCTGCCTCAACCACGGCGGCGGCGGCGGGTCTTCGAACCACCTGCTCTTCAGATCGCAGGCCGCCCCACCTCTCTGCGTTTACGCGGGATTAAAATACACTCTAGGGTAGGGCTGTCTGCCCTGCCTTAAAGTGTGATTTAACTACGTGAAGTCAGTTTTGCAGCGATTCATTTCCGACAGAAAATTTTGTTGACTTTTAGTTTTTTCGAAGTATTAAAAATCGAAATGTCGTTTTTCGGAGCGAGAACTCTTCGAGCATTTGACTCTTCGAACGTATGAAAGTATTTGGGTGTGGCCGCTGCAAATAGGCATAACGCCTTTATACCCAAGTATTTTTTAGTTTTTTTACTACTTGGGTGGCAAACAAGCATACGGCCCGCCTGATGTTAAGCAGTTACCGTAGATGGACGTTTGGACGCTTGCAATACCAAAGGTATCACTTGCATGTTGCCAACCCATTTTTCCACCTTTAAGATGGAAGTGTCCCTGGGATAGGAATACATTTCTTTAAAAACGCATCCCAAATGAGCACTGGAGACTGGTACTCACGCACAGGAACACAACTACACCATTGTGTGTAGTTATTTAGCTGTGGTCTTCTGTAAGGTGGAGATCCTTCCCCAATCGGGCTTGCTCACTAGTATGGTGTCCTACCTCTCTTACATTAAATTTACTCTATGAAAAGAACAGAAAGGGTTTCAGGCTTTAATCCAGTCACGTTGGTCCCATACGTATTTGTGGATCAGACAAACCTTTAGATTATTTTCTAAGACGTGTGGACCTCCTCACAATGTTTTGCTTCACCGTTAACATATGATATTTAATCATTTTGATTAGTAACTAAATTCCACCATGTGAAATTCACATTGGCAGGTACTGCGGGTCGGTATTGATTCATTTAATTTCCCAATTCACTACCATTTCTTCTTTTTCACACTTACACCAGGTTAACCAAATGATAGGATCATTTGGTTAGTGGTTGGTTAGTGGCCAACCGGCAGGGGTATTCCGTAAGAGCAAAAACCGAGCCACCGCGAAAACCGAGCAAAATCTGGCTGTCAGATTGAAAATCGGTATTCCGTAAGAGCAAAAACCGAACCTTTAGATTGTGCCGTCACCGAGCAATCACAACTGTCAGTTTGCGATCACAACTGTCAGTTTGCTATCGCTGTTTCTTAGAAAATCAGCCGGCGGGTGACAGAGTTATTTAGATCGCCCATATTTAGGCCTCTGTCGTGATCTTACGACTATTAATCGGGACCGATATTTAACTACACATTTTTTTCATGTGAACGATAGTAAACTCATAGTACAGGTAACTCTGTAGTATATCTTAGTACGACCCTGACCGCAACCGTTGTAAAGGACCAAAACGACGCCTAAATTAATTAAATCGTGAATTTATCTTCAAGGTCTTATATCATGTTGAGTGGATCTTTGAGTTAAATGTACTTAGGTACTAAAATTCCTATCTTTAGGTAATAAGAAGCCGTTTAGAGTTATCAGTTGAGAAAGAAAATGAGAGAGGTAAGCCACAATACTAGTGAGAAAGCCCGAGGGGAGGACCTCCAACTTACAGAAGACCATAGCCAAATAATTACAAACAGTGGTGTAGTTGTATTTCTGTGTGTGAGTACAGGGCTTCAGCGCTCATTTAGAGATTCGTTCTGAAAAAAAACGTTCTCACTCCATCATTTAAAGCCCTGGTGTAAAACAATTGGGTTTGCAACACGCAAGTGATACCTTTGGTATTGCAAGCGCCCATAGGCTAAGGTAACTGCTTAACATCAGTCGTATCGCAAGATTGTTTTCTACAAAAGTACTTAGTATAAAAAAATCGATCTTAATGCCGAATTTTATCAAGATTCATTTAGTCCTTTTGGCGTGATTAAGTAACAAACATCCATAATGGATGGATATATTATGTCCCTCCATCATAGATGTTTGTTAAATGCAAATGTTTGGATGGATGGATTTAATATACCCATCCATCCAATTGCATTTTTAATATTAGTGTAGATTTTAAGATAGAAAGGATATAATATAATTATGGTGCAAGAATGAATGGAGATGTCGGTAGGGGCCGCCCTAGAAAAACATACAAGCGACCGCGTAGGGGATTTACTAAAAAGTACCCAGAATCGACGTTCATGCAAAGAGGTTGATGAATGTAGAAGAAGCGAAAGAAGTATGTTTGAATTGAAACAATTAGCGTACTATAGTCTCTACCTACCCCAGTGGGAGACAGGCGTGATGATGTTTATGTAGGGTATTGATTTTTAACCAATCTTTCACTATTAGAAAGCTACATTATCCTGAAGTAACATAGGCTATATTTTATTTCAGTAATAATAATTTTTTAGTCTGAAATTATAGTATATTTGAAGCAATCCGGAAGAAATAGCGCTGAAGAGCCGCTTTATCCGCGTGTGCTGACCGATGTACTACAAAAATGTCGGTTTATAATAGGTTTAAAAACCAACCAGCGGTTGACACATTTACAGCATAATTAAAAGGTCAATTGACAACCATTAATATCAAATTAGTATTCAAACGAATGACATCATGTTGGTATATAGGTACGAATGGCAATATTAAAATCATTATTCAGGGTATGAACGCATTCATTGTTAGTGAGAGGTCATGGCATTTATATTGTGAACCAGTTGCAATGGCAAAATACCGAAATAATGTTAGGCAAATGAACATTTATTTCATAAGATATTTACATCCTTAGTAATATTATAAATGTGAAAGTTTGTAAGAATGGATGGATGGATGGATGGATGTTTGTTACTCTTTCACGTAAAAACTACTGAACGGATCAGGATGAAATTTGGCACAGAGATAGATTATGGTCTGGAATAACACATAGGCTTTTTGCAGCGATAACCGACATCCAAGCGGGCGGAGCCGCGGGCAACAGCTAGTAGTTATTAAAATTAAAGTAACCTAACTTACTAACAAACAATCAGATATTGTATTTAAAGGTATTAACCTATAAATAAAATATCTGATTGAGGTCGCAGTTCTGAGGAAAGGTGCCCATTATGTTAGGCAAATTGAATAAAGATGCAAATCAAGAGATGTAGGGCATCATACTAGCGAGCAAGCTTGACTAGGGAAGGACCTCCACCTTACAGAAGACCACAACCAAATAACGACACACAGTGGTGTAGTTTTGTTCCTGTATGTGAGTACAGGTCTCCAGCAGTGATTTAGGGATGCATTTTGAAAGAAACGTATTCCTTCCCAAGGATACTGTCATCAGGCCTAGTGTAAAAAATGGGTTGGCAACACGCAAGTAATACCTCTGGTATTGCAAGCGTCCATAGGCTTCGGTAACTGCTTCACATCAGGTGAGCCATATTAATTTGCCACCCAAGTAAAATTAAAAATTAAAAAAATTGGTCGAGCCATTTCGGAGGAGTTTGATTACTAACACCGTGACACGAAAATTTTATATATTAGATATACGACCTATATTGATTATCTTCATAAGTGTTACTTTGTAATCTAAGGAATAGATAAATTTTGAATAAAAATATTAGTTTAGATAAAAATTGACGGCTTCGGTGGTCCAGTGGTCGCAGTATGCGCCTGCTGTGCACGAGGTTGTGGGTTCGATTCCCACACAGGACAAAACTTTTTGTGACCCACAAAGAATTGTAATGGGTGTAATTTGTGTCCGTTAATTGTATGTTTGTAAAGTCCCCCGCGACACAGAGCTTGTTCTCTAGTGCGGGAGTTGTCTTTTTAACAAAAACAAAAATAAATAAAATAATTTAACTAAACAAAAAAAAAACCTCTTTATTTGATAAATTTAGCATCAAATAAAGAGGTTGGAAAACCGTGAATGACTTCTTTGTCCACCAGTGGAAATAAATAGATTGAATTCAAAAGGATAATTGAATTTAAACGGACGAGGAATAAAGGCAGCTGCTTCTGTACTACGTCGGCAAAATATAACGTTTCATGATAAATACGTATGGCAATAATATAACTTGATATTTTGAGACAATTTGTTCACATTTAAGAGAGGTAGGGTACCATACTAGCGAGCAAGAGATCTGACTGGGGAAGGCCCTCCAACTTACAGAAGACCATAACCAAATAACTACACATAACGGCAAAAATAGGTAGGTAAACCGCAAGTGATACCTCTGGTATTGCAAGCGTCCATAGGCAACTATGGTAACTGCTTAGCATCAGTCGGGTTGTTTGCTTGTTTGCCAAAAAAATCTATCTTTTTATTAATTTTCATCAAAATCTGTTCAGCCGATTTGGCGTGATTGAATCACAAACACAATCAATCAATCCAACAATCGCATGTTTAATATTAGCATAAATTACTAAACAATTCCCTCAAATAATATTATTAATCTCAACCCTATTATACCTACTTATATGCAAGTTAATAATAATAAAAACATATAAAATAAAAAGTACTGTAGGTTAATATTTTACTCTTTTCCCTTTAAAAAATGAAGACCTACATTTTTACTTTGCTAAAAATATTAGAGAGAAATGTTTTTATGATAAAAATATGAGTTTTTAAAGAAAAAAATAACTCTACAACCATAGCTATTTAAAAGGAAAAATCTAAACATACTCCGACATGTTTATAAAATACATTTCTTTGTAAACATATCTACATACTTAGTAAACAAAAATGTTGAAACACGGACCTCATTCTGTGGTCTTCAAATATTTACTCAAAAGAGGATTCATGTCTGCCTACATTTAAATAACTCAGTCTCTGAGTACTTGGGTAACTGAGCCGCTTTTATAAAACACAGTTAAACATTATATTTTATATATACATATGTGACAAACAAACATACGGCTTGCCTAATGATAACCAGTTACGGTTTCTTCAAAAACGCATTTCAAAGTAAAACTCATTTATTCATTTAGATCAAATTCACGATACTTATGAACGCCATTAAAACAAATGTCAGCATACTTTTCTAAGGCCAATTCGCTGACTAGGGTAGGGCCTCGAGAAGAATTGGGAAGAATCTCAGGCCACTCTTTTTAATTGCCAGAATATAACATTTACAATTTGGTATGAGTTACAATAGTGGTAACAAAAAGGAACGGAAACCAATATACCACAAATAAGTTTTTTCATATTATTCTTGTAGATATACAGATATATAGCTTTAATTTATGTAATTCAATGTCATTTAAATTTCAGAATAAATAAGTCCATATACTTACCATAAGAATAAAATTTAGATAAGTAAATTGCCCAAATGAGCACTTTGTCTTTTTAGCGTTTCGACAGCAAACATCGTCAGGATTTATATTGTTGAAGCCCAAAATACTACAACTGCTACATTGACTGCAGTGTCAGTGGCAGTCATCAATCGTCCTCCTGTGTGCAGATAGGGACATCGTTTAGGTTATACCTCAAAAACAGCCCAGATCCGTACCTTCTGCGGAACCCCATTTTTATACTTTTTTTTTATACTACTTGGGTGGCAAACAAGCATATGGCCCGCCTGATGGTAAGCTATCAGAAGGCCATATGCTTATTCCCGTATTGCAAGCATCGTAGTCGAGAGGTAGAGGTATCACTTGCGTGTTGCCGACCCAAAGATTTTACGTCATGTGTTTTGTGATGGAGCATACTTGCGATAGAAAAAATGTTTCGCTACACACGCATACCTCTAAATTTGGAAACCTTTTCGCTGACGATATTGAAATTATATTATAGCTGTAGTAAATAGTGCAGATAATGCAAATTTTCGTCTCGTTTTCGAACCCACAACACGCAGCGCAATGATAAATGATGAGGTAATCATTTAAACCACAAAGCCACACATGCAGTTACGAGTACAAGCACTTGTGTACTATAATGATTTTATCTCCTGTGTAGTTGGCTCTTTTGAGATTTGCCGCAACTTGACGGAAATCGTCATTACATACCTACTTTCTAAACATACCATAAGACTGGCCTGATGGTCTAGTGGTTAGTGACTCTGGATGATACACCGGAGGTAGTGGGTTCGATTCCCACGTGGGACAAACTTTTTGGGATCCATAAATGTTTGTTTTGAGGCTAGGTGTTATTTGTGTCTTTTAATTTATCTTTGTAAAATCCCCCGGGACACAGGCCAAGGCTTGTTCCTTATTTCGGGAATTTTCTTTTCAAAATGAGAAAGAGAATATTATGAAAAGTAGACTTACTTTATTAATGAAATTATTTTCTGAATGAGATCGGTAGTTTCAGAGATTACCTTCTACATTTAAACTTACAAATGTTACGCAGTAAAGATATAATATTATACTTTAATATTGCCATGATAATTTCTACTTGACTGCACGGTTGGTTCAATGGTTTAAATGGTTACTTGGCCATTTGCCACTGCGCGACATGTCATGGATTCGACTTCCAGAAGGGGCAAAAAAATGTGTAATCCATAAATGGTTGTCCCGATTCGTTAATTTATTGTATATGCAACTGTCCAGAAAATATCAAGTTCAGAGAGCACTTAATATTTTCTAAAAGTTGAAATAAATGTGGACCAACATTTCTAAACTATTTTATTTTTTCCAGGACTGGACGTTAAAAGTGAGATTCGTTCAGAAACGAGACGCTGGGATCTATGAGTGTCAAGTGTCATCGCATCCACCTACCAGCATCTTTCTAAGGCTCGACGTCGTCGGTGAGTGGACTTCAACAGTTTTCAAACGTTTTTATTTTATTTCGAAATAAATTTATATTTCGAAGTAAGTTTTGAAGATGTTTCTTACTAGATTTATATACCTTGGGGCAGTTTACATAAGGCTGGTATCAAAGTAACCTATTATTTACTATAACGGACAACGGGTTTAAATCGCGTAATATTTTGCCGGGTTTTCCCCACCTGCAAAGGATTTTTTTTGCCTTAATTAACACACGCTTGCCTAATGCAGGTTAGTGAATCAGACATGTCTTTGGAATTTCTTCTATCACATGTGGGTTTTCTCACGATGTTTTCCTTCTCCGTTAGCAGATGGTTAATCATTCATCATCATCAGCTTATCACAGTCCACTGCTGGACATCAAATCATTACATTACAATTCCAGAAAGTAAATCTAACATTGGTACTGCCATCTGGGATAAAATTCACACCTTTTCCATGCAAGTCGGTTACTTTCACAATCATCTACCACCGCGTATATTATTATTATAGGATTAGAATAAGTAAGAAAATTACTAAAATAACGCAAGTACACGCTCATTAATATGGAGAGTATGTGTAGTAATTCTCAGCCAGCTAGCGCACCTGGTTCAAATTTAAACATGTCCCCACGGATGCGTGAAAATTTTTACTCCTCAGTTTTATTTACATATAAATTGCTTTACTTCACTGTTTTATTTGCCTTAATGCTGCCTTCTTCTATCATCCTGGATGGTGTAATATCATTGTTAAATTATACTAGGTGTAACAAAAAGATGTAGTCGTTTTGAAGACGCTCTGAGGCTTTTGAATAAGTTAGTCTAACGTTGACTATCTTGCAACTATCTGGCGATTAAAAAGAGTGGCCTGAGTTTCTCGCTAGTTCTTCTCATGGCTGGAGCCATCCATCAGCCAACTAGCCGTAGGATAATTTTGCTAATTTCAGTAATTTTAATCTTTGTGGCTTATTTATAATTTATGACTTTCATAAGTGTTACTTTGTAAACTAAATGAATAAATGAATTTTGAGTTTGAGTTTGACTCTTAAATGGGGCAGTAGTTTAACTTACCACTGTGTGTGTAGTGGGTTAAATCTCCATACATCAAAAATAATATATGTGAGTGGAAAATTAGTAGTCTCTGCCTACCCCTGTGTTTCCCTACCGGGGTAGGCCTGAGTGTTTGTATGTATTATGTATATAATAATATTGAATTAATTTTGTGTGGGCCGACATACTAGTAAGATTCGACCTCACTTTACGTATCTTCGACAAACATTTCTAAGCACTCAAGCAACTAAACTAAAGAAAGAAATAAAACAGAATGCTAATTTTGAACTTTATTATCAAGAAAATAATTGCCAATTTCCCTCAACAACCGATATTTATTCACACCTGATATTTACATTAGCTACACACGAGGGACACGTGATACTTTTTACGTTACCCTAATCACATATTTACATGTAAATGGGAGTCCTTAGTTCCACAATAGGCTGCCCAAAAGGGTACAATGTTGAAAATAATTAAAATCCTTGAAAATTCAACGTGTCAAGCCTATGAAACGGCTTTATTTTTCAACGAAAAAAAAATGTTTTTCGGAAAAATTGAGGCAACTTTTTTTAATTACGCTAAAATGTTTTATTGGTATGAGTCTGCTTTTTAAGCTTGGGGAATTGCAGGTAGGGTAATGAGGCGTAACGTTGTTACTTAGTTTGTTTCTATATTTAGCTTCACCTGTGTAGATAGTAATAGGAAAAAGTAGAGATTTATATGCCTAACTTAGAAATCGACTAATACATTGGCCATAGCTAGATGGAAGAAAACACCAAACCTTTTTGCAAATGGTGTCAGTTCTTTGTCAGCGTAGTAATCTTTATATATAAAAATGAATCTCTATCTCTGCAAGGGAAATCCCTTGCATCATGCGTGAACGGCTGGACCGATTTCAGATTTTTTTGTTGTGTTTGTTATAGTTAGAAGGTTGTTATGTAAAAAAAAAGAAAGTTGCGCAGAAAATAGTTTAACCCGGACGAAGTCGGGGCAAGCCTCTAGTATTAAATAAAAATTAATTAAGAAAAATAAAACAAAAGGAGAAATAGATTCAATTAAGAGAGAGAGAGAAAGTAGGTGTCATAAAATTCCACCGCATTGCTGTCGGACTAGAAACGTTATCTGCAGAGTGAGTCTTCTGATGTTGATGTTTATGTTTAGGTTCAGTTGAAAATCAGCGTCGAACATCAACAGATGTTTAGACCTATGCTGAACTGGACCTATTTGGCACAGCTCTGAGGCATACACAGCATTTATTAAACTTGTCTTATTTTATGTCTATATATATATATTTTTGGTTCTTCTTTCTTTTTTCTTTTAATTGTTATATTTCTGTTATTTTATTTTCTTGTGTTGTCTCTGTCTGTGTTCAAATAAATAATTTTTCATTTCATTTCTAGCCTGCTCATAGTTTCTAGCTTCTTAAAATTAAAATTATCTGTATACTTAGATTACTTAGCCCCCGGTATTCAAGTCAAGGCGACCTTTTGATATATACTAAAATAGATCAAAGTTAGGTTATTAGAAGAAACAATTCCAAGCCGCCTGAGGACAACTTTGATATCCCAAAAAATATTTAGAAAGTAAGATGAATGAAACACCCACATTTCTCCGACAACTGCCATATTTTATTTATTTAACTAATAACAAACAAGCATACGGCGCGCATGGTGGTAAGCAGTTACCGTAGCCAAAAGACGCGTGTAATATAAGTGAAAAACTAGCATCTCTAGGAGGAAGGAAAAAGGAGGAGGTTCTCAATTATCTGTTCATTCAACTCAATTGACTGCTCGGTGGTCCCGTGGACGCAGTATGTGCTTGCTGTGCACGAGGTTGTGGGTTCGATTCTCACACAGGACAAAACTTGGTGTGACCCGCAAAGAGTTGTTCTGAGTCTGGGTGAATTTTATTGTATGTTTGTAAAGTCCCTCGCGACACAGAGCTTGTTTTCTAGTGCGGTTGCCTTTAAAATAAAAAAACGACTCTATGGTTTTTTATTTTTTGGTATATTTGTTACGCTATCATTCCGCCAATTATGAATTGATTTTGTTCTTTTTTTTTTCGTTTGTTAGGTCATACTTCAGAGATGGACTCATATAATAATAATAGCAACCCACATATGTCCCTTCTCTATCAAGAGAGAAAGGGTGTAGGCCTTAATTCATACACGCTGGCCCAATGCGGGTTGGTGAATCAGACATGTCTTTAGAATTTCTTCTAAGACATATGAGTTTCCTCACGATGTTATCCTTCTCCGTTAGCAGATGGTTAATCATTTGATTAGTACATATATACTCCACAAAGTGAAGTTCACATTGGCATTGCCATTCGGGATCGAACTTGCACCTCTTGAGTGCAAGTCTGTTACTTTCCACTCGGCCACCACCGCTTTCCCATAATAATTTTAACGAAATTGATTCTTATAGGGGGAGTCTCTTATAAAAGAACAAAAATATTTATTTTAATAAATTCTAAATTAATTAAAGTCTTTCACAAAGTACATAAGTCAATGTTTAATTTCAAAAATTTAATAACTTATTGTGTTGACAGAGGCGAGAGCACAAATCTCCGGTCCAACAGAGAAGTATCTGAAGCCAGGGTCGACGTTACGGCTTCAGTGCTCCGTGGTGCAGACAACAGAAGCTCCAGCGTTTGTCTTCTGGTAAGTTATGTTATTTAGTTAGTTACAAGTATCTAAAAGATTTCTGATGAAAGGAAACCATTACTTGGAAGTTTTGTATCAAGTATCCATAAGATTCGGTAACGGATCTTATCATTATATCTGTTATAACATTTTAATGTAATCTTGTAATTTTGACTGCCTCGGTGGTCCAGTGGTCGCAGTATGTACCTGCTGTGCGCGAGGTTGTGGGTTCGATTCCCATACAGGACAAAACTTTGTGTGACCCACAAATAATTGTTCTGAGTCTGGGTGTAATTTGTGTCTGTTAATTGTATGTTTGTAAAATCCCCCGCGACACAGAGCTTATTCTCTAGTGCGGGAGTTGTCTTTTTAAAATAAAAAATAAATAAAAAACTATATTATTTATTTTTCTTTACTTTACATTTTAAATATTAAAAATAAACATAATTAAAAACTGTTCTTTAATGGTATCGGGAGCAGAGTCCAAGCTATCGGTGGTTTGGATTTTAGAGACAGAAACCTCCTCACAATACGTGCCGTATCGAGGTGCTCTATTATTATTCTATTCATTTAATCTTTTTTTATTCACCTATAATTACATTGCCAAATTTATTTAAAAACGTGACACACCGGTATCGGACACAGTTACCAAGCTACCGGTGGTTAGGACTCCAGAGACAGGAACCTCCTCACGATGAGCACCGTGTCCAGGCGTACCGCCTTTTGCAACCAAGCCTCCTCACTTGTTGATAAAGGCTCTTAATTTATTATTATTATCTTTGACTTTTTCCTCATAATCAATGTACACAAATACAATTTTATATTATAACTTAGCTTAACTAACTTTGGATTCTGTATTATGAAGTATATAAGTAAAGAATACTTACAAGAACCATTTCAGAAACTTTTTTATCTTTTAGTTTTAAATGAACTTGGACAAAGTTTTGAAAGAGAAGTTGTTGAAAAAGTAAGTATAATAAAGAAACTAGATAACGCTTTAATAATTGTTATACTGGTTTGTAAATTGAAAAAAATTGCAGAGATTTTCCGAAAGGACAAGAATTTTACATAGTGATCTATGCCATCGGTATAGCATGTGTCCATATACTATGGTAACTGCTTACCATCAGGCAGGTTGTATGCTTGTTTGTTTACTTATTAGCATACATGAATTTAATAAAATATTTGACACTACGCAAAATTTCATCAATCAGCTTATTTCTCTGCTGGGAATAGGCCCGCCGTAATTCGCAGTACACGCTTAGGTCTCCGCCTTCCGCACCCTGTTGCCTCTAGCAACCACACTAAAAGAACTGGTTACAAATATTAATTTTCCTTAAATTATAAAGAATCTATTGTTGTCCCTAATAAATAGATACACAAGTTGTTGACTAACAGAATCTATAATTATCCAATGTTGATACAAGTAAACACTTTCATCAAAAATAGAAACTGAAACAACCTTTAAAATTGCTGTTCCGACTTATATAACGGTTCCTAAAAACGTTTCCACGAAAATAAATCAATTTAGCGTACCCATCGCAAAGATTTAATATATAATATTAAAGTATATATCAAAGAATGTTGCCAGAACTACATAGAATAGATTTTGTTCAGTGGTTTGCACAGAATAGGGTGCAAATTGGATTTCAGCGCTCATCAAGTTGTGACACTGCTGAGGCAGCTTTGTCGACGGTTTTGGGTCGATTTAATACAGGAAAATGTTTTTCGTTTGCCGCTTGACAAGAAAGTTGATATTACAAAACTCTGTACGCTTATATTTGCTTAATAAGATTTGATATTTAGTTTCAATTGGAAACGATTAGTCCATAATATTTAAGGTGTCCCCCAAGGCTCCCTACATGTTCCTAATTCAGTTTTTTAAACAGGTTTGTAACTACCTATAATCATGGCTCTTCCCTTGTCAGCGAATTAGCTGTAGGTAAATTGCCTGACAGCCTCTTTTTGGCTTTCTAAGTGATAATACTTATGTAACTTTTTCCAGTTTTAATTACTTGTCATTTCTGACTGATTTAACAATGAAGAGCCGAAACCACTGAGACTACAAACTTGAAATTTAGCAAAAATATGTTTTTATAATTACGTAAGTAAGCACTAAGGGTTTTTGGAATGTTAATCTATAAACGAGTAAAATATTGGCGTTGTCGGCCATTAGTAATTCATGTACGAAGTAAATAATCTCATAACTGGGTTAAAACAATATTGCTAAAATCACATTTCATTATTTTTGTTTATATGTATTCTTTGTTTGTAATTTAAACATCGCTAAGGACACTTAGCACACTACTAAGGACACTTATTGTTAAATTCGCAATAAACTTTCCGGCCTTGAGCATGTCACATTCCGAACAATGTCACCCAGTTTTTAGTGAATTCCTTTAGCAATTAATTGTAACAACTCCAGATTTAATGAAAGATTTAAGGGTGCTCTACATTGACATCTTAGTACATTTAATTACTTGACATTTTAAATAGGGTGGTGCTGGTTTTTGTTTATTTACTAAATAAAATCTTAAGCTTGAGCTAATGGTCTTTAGTGCTCATTTTACTGCTTCTTTGGTCTAGTATGACTGCTGATCACGAGTTCCAGGGTTCAATTCTCGGGTGAAAAAATAGATACTAGGTGTTTCTGTCAAGAAATTCACTATATTATGTCCGAAAATCGTATGTCTCAAAAAGCACGTAACGCTTTGCCTTCGCCATACACTTGTGCACTTCTTCTTCTCCCGAACAAACGGCTAGTCTCCTTCACGAATTCCAACCAAAATTCGGTTAGTTGGATTTTAGTAGATTTTTAGACACCAATTAAACTAAAAAAGCATAAAATATTATGCCAAGAAACTAACATTTCCGGCGTTTGAAGATTCCAAAGTGCCAAGTGACAATTTAATTTGCTTGGCAATTCGATTTGGCAAGCAACGTATTTGGCAACCAACAGATATTGATTGGCATGCCATTCATTTTGCCGACGCCTACCATGTTAGCTTCATATAGCAATTGATTTCTTTCAATATTCAAGAAATACTTTTGGCTTTCTTTATACATTATGTCACTTGATGAGTGTTAGCTACATGTTTTTATTCATATGTTCTTTGATTGAATTTGATGATTGAATATAAATTCACTAGATGAGATGTAGGCCACGCAAGCGTCTAAGCCCAAATGGGAAAGGAGCTAACAGAAGACCACAGACAAAAAAACTATACACAGCTGTAGTTGTGTTCCTTTGCGTGAGTTTTTAGTATCTATTTAGAAGAAGGGGAAACGATTTTTTTTAAACCAAAAATAGCATTTTTATTTCCACTAGTACTAGAGTAATAGCATTTTTATTTCCACTAGTACTAGAGTAGAAATTATGTCCCACTGCTGGGTACGGGTCACCTCACTTCAATCAAGAGAGAGAGAGTTTAGGTCTTAATTCACACGCACTGGCCTAATGCGGGTTGGTGCATCGGACATGTCTTTAGAATTTCTTCTAAGACATGTGGGTTTCCTCACGATGTTTTCCTTCACCGTTAGCAGATGGCGAATTATTTGATTAGTACATATAAACTCCACAAAGTGAAATTCTTACTTATTAAATGTTATTTCTAAACAAAAAATCCAGTAGCAGCGCAATTATGCAAGGGTAGGCAGCAATTAAGGCTTTGAAAAAAACTACCGGATAATGCGTTAATCTATTAGTAACCATGTTGGTTTTTGTAAGAGTTACCGCTTGCAAGCTAATTCAGAGTTGCCATTAAAATAATATTCTTTATTTTTTTTGAGATCGAGTTGTTTAAACGGTATATTAGTCTTCAAATCGTAATATACATATAGTAACTTTGAATAAACAACTCTCACCGGGGAACAAGCTCAGTGTTGCGAGTTATGGTTATCCCCAGAGTAATTGGTTGATTTTTTTGTAACGTATTCCTATTTCGACGGTCCACACGGTCAAAAATGATGGTTTACAGGCGAGCAAAATAAAAACTCATATCACTCTAGAAAAAAACCTGAATTATTTTGTAATATTATTTTTATTGTAATGTTATGCGTTACGTTTATAGTATCTAGGTAACTATTTCATAATTTAAAAAAAGCTTTATATGAGAATGTGCGCGTTGATAACTTGAATCTATTTATGCAATAAAAAAATGGCAATTTCGACATGTCGCTTTGTACGTAGGGACTGTCGATTTTGAGAAATGGAGACGCCCGCAATTCTTCTGAATACAGATCTCCAGTCTCCACAACTACATCGCTGTGCGCTGTTATTTGTCTGTAATCTTCTGTAAGCTATAGGTCCTTCCTGAGTTAGGATTGCTTGTTCATATGATTTGGTTGATTTGATTTATGGGTTGTCCCCTATATTGATTGTCAAAGACTGCAAGGTTGGTTCAGTACCTCGCCATTTACTACTGTGCGGCGTGCTGTGGGTTCGAACCCACGCGGGACGTAAATTTTTGTGATCCATTAAATAGTTGAGTCGAGTCTGGGTCTTCCTTGTTTCCGTCAATTGTATGTATGTTTGTAAAGTCCCCTGCAACACAAATCTTGTTCCCTAGTGTAAGAGTTATATTTTAAGAAGAGAGAGAAAGAAGAAAGACATCTAAGATTGACAGCTTTATCAAAACATGAAGCACGTCAAGGTCTATAAACGGTAATCTATATAACAGACAAGAAGGACGTTGAGTGAACATTGGGATCTGTTGATCAATCAATCTGTCGCTTTGTAAATTGAACAATCAGTCTATGTGTAAATTAAACAATCTGTTTTTGTTTTTGTTGATGATAAGCAAAGCTTATGGATGCTTTCAATACCAGGAGCATCACTTGCACAAAACTACAGAGTTATAAATACCCTACTCATTAGCAGAAACACAACACTACTCAAATAAAATTATAGGAACAAGAAAAGTTTTCTTTCAAAAACGCACATCTATATGGAAACAAATTATCCATACTTACTTACGAACACACTGTGTGTTGTTATTTAAGGTTGGTGCAATTTGATCAAAACGTCGGGTAACAAAATATGTGTATGAAACCTTCAAAATATTATTCAACTAGCTGTTGCCCGCGGCTCCGCCCGCATGAATGTCGGTTACCGCTGTAAAAATTAGCCTATGTGTTATTCCAGAACATAATCTATCTCTGTGCCCAATTTAATCCAGATCCGTTCAGTAGTTTTTACGTGAAAGAGTAACAAACATCCATCCATCCATTCTTACAAACTTTCACATTTATAATATTAGTAGGACTTAGACCTATTTTCCATTATAGTTATAATCTTTAACACCACTAACTCCTCTTTCTCTTCTTTCATAGGTACCACAACAGCAGAATGATAAACTATGACGTGGAACGCGGGATCAACGTCACGACAGACCCAGTGCAGCGTCTGTCAGACCTTCTGATACCAGCCGCGAGTGTGTCACACGCGGGGAACTATACATGCGTACCGAATAATGCGGTACCTGCTAGTATATACGTCCATATATTTAATGGTGAGTCAGTTTATAATGTGACTGCCTCGGTGGTCCAGTGGTCGCCGTATGCGCCTGCTGTGCACGAGGTTGTGGGTTCGATTCCCACACAGGTCAAAAAATTGCGTGTCTGGGTGTAATTTGTGCCCGTTAATTGTATCTTTGTAAAGTCCCCCGCGACACAGAGCTTGTTTCTCTAGTGCGGGAGTTGTCTTTTTTAAGAGTAGAGTAGAAATAAAAACACACAGGAACACAACTACGCCACTGTGTGTAGTTATTTGGCTGTGATCTTCTGTAAAGTGGAGGTCCTTCCCCAGTCGGCCTTGCTCGCTTAGACTTGAACGGGTGTGAGTTTGAACCCAGAAGGCAGTAGCAATGTAAATTTGATTTTGTTGATTTTAAACGTACTAATCACATGGTTTCTTTCTTTCTTTCTTCTATTTACCATCTGCTAACGATGAAGAAAACCCAATAATTTTTACAGGCAAGTCTGATCTACCAACTCTTGTGGATTAAGGCATAAACCCTTTAACCTTCTTCTTCTTCTCTACCAAGAACGTTACTTGGTAGCAGCAGTAGAGCAGAAAAGATCCGTGCCTATATTTAGATATTTAAAGCTATGTGTAAAATATCGACCCCGGAGCAGGATTTGAAACTGTGCCTCTCGGGTACCGGCCCTGCGCCCTACTAATTGTGCCATCCCAGGTCCTGAGTTCGAATTTATCCACCGCTTTTTATGTCTTGGAGTCACATCAGCTTCATTCTACCATTACTACCGTCCGTATCGTTACTTATTGGTAGTGCGCTGGGACGAAACCCAAGAAGCGAAGCTTTGAATCACAATTTGAGACAATGGGACAATCGCACCCATATGCCTACCGCTGTGACTCCTATAAGCCAGGATTAACAGCGGAAAAACCAACTGATACACCGAGCTTTGACACTCGTGCGTCCCGTGGACAACTAAACCTACTGTCTTTAACCCCGCAACGAATTTAATCAGAAGTAAATAGGAGGAGTTAGAAAGAAAAGTTTCCACTTCCATCTATAGGTCGCTATTATATTACACAAATATACGTGACAGGTAATTTTACTCTTATTATATTGACATGACCTTTTTTCATACGCTATATATAGGAACAAGCTACTTTTAAAAGAATATGTCATAACTTTTTAACGTGGGCATCGGAAACAACGGTAATTGGAAGAAAAGGGTTATTTTGTTATCATCATATATTTTTCTTTTATATTTTATCTATAGGTTTTTACATATTATGTATTTCGTATTATATTTTTTACATAACGTTTCCGTGTGGTGACGGATTAAGAATACAAATCTCACCACCCCATCCCATCCCGTGGGTGTCGTAAGAGTCGACTAAGGCAGTAAGTCAGGCAGACAATATCCACCGCAAGAGAGGGAAATCTCGAAACAAAACCCTTTACCAACCCGTCTGGCCAGCGTGGTATAGTACGCTAATATCCCTCCAAATTTATGGAGGAGACTCGTGCCCAGCAGTGGGACGTTTATGGGTTGAGATGATGATGATGATGATGATGAACATAACGTTAGGTAACAATAAAATGTATTTCATGGCGTACGTAAACTAACATTGAGCCAAGTCTCGTTGATTCGATTCCCACATGGAATAAAACTTAGGCTGTTCCTAGATTAGGCTGTGTACCGCAGTTTTCCCAAGAGACTATAGCATGGGGTTCTTCAAGAAAGGAGTTATAAGGTTTTTAAAGGGTCGCCAACGCGTGAGTGACACCCCTGGTGTTGCAAACGTCCATAGGCTACGGTAACTGCTTACAATCAGGCAGGCCGTATGCTTGTTTGCCACCTTGGTAGTATAAAAAAGACTTTGTGTGGTCCATTAATGTTTGTTTGGAGTCTGGGTGTACCTTGTATCCATGAACTGTATGTTTATTAGGCCTCCGTGACAAAGGGCTAATTCTTAAGTGAAGTTGTTTTTAAAAAAACACTTATAAATATAATTATTTATAACTTTAAAAAATTAAAAAACCCCCGACAACAAAATTTAAATAAAACTATAAATTTTGATAACATGTCTAAAAACTGCCTCTAGAAAACCTATCTTCGAATAAGAAAACCTCATTCAAATTGATTCACCCGTTTGAAAACAACGATACCACAGACTTATAACACCCCTCTTTTTGCGACGAGGAATAAATAAATTAGAAGATACTGTTGTTTAATCGTCAAAGTATTCCTCAACTTTGTGTCTGGGTAGAGTATTAGTTAAAAATAATTTATACGATAGGCTAGCCTCGATGAAGTTCCTCTCTAGTGCTAATAACTAAGTTATAAACTTTGATCTCGTTATACTGGCCGTGTTTACGTGAAACGCTGTACAAAATGGCTTCGGTGTACACAAACTTGCTCTACAGGTTACATTAATTTTATTTAACGTATACAGTAGAAAATACACACAGCGGTGTAGTTGTGTTCCTGTGTGTGAGTACAGGTCTCCAGCGCTCATTTAGGGATGCGTTTTGAAAGAAACGTGTTCATATCCCAGGGATACTTTCATTACAAAATCATCCATAGGCTACGGTAACTGCTTAACATCAGGCGGGCCGTATGCTTGTTTCCCACCTAAGTAGTATATATTTTTTTTTAAATTACTATCTTTCTCTCTCTCTCTTTTTTCTAGATAGAGAAGACCCGTGCCCAGAAAAGACATCATTAATTATGAGCCCATAATTATTACAATAGTAAAAAAGAGACAGAAATATTATTATGATCTCTTGTCATCGCATTAGTCTATTGTAGTCTGTTGATAGACATAGGCATCTCTAAGAAGTACATGTTACTTAGCTGGATCCTCACATCCAGCTGCTCTCAGCCATTTTGCAAAAAACTTATACTAGTTTTCCAGCCTAGCGACTAAAACCTCTGTGCAATCTATACTCCTTTTTTACGGGTGGGCCGCCGAAATTGATATACTCGTACGAACCAACTAGCTTGAGTGCGTCCTATACTACGTTTGGTGACCCGCGTTCTCAACTCAAGCGTCATCAGCAACGGTTTTTAAATTAGACTGCCTCGGTGGTCCAGTGGCCGCAGTATGCGCCTGCTGTGCACGAGGTAGTGGGTTCGATTGCCACACACTTTGTGTGACCCACAAAGAGTTGTTCTGAGTCTGGATGTAATTTGTGTCCGTTAATTGTATGTTTGTAAAGTCCCCCGCAACATAAAGCTTGTTCTTTAGTGCGGGATTTGTCTTTTTTAATTAAAAAAAAAGCTAACTTCAGTACGTCTTATACTACGTTTGCTGACCCGCGTTCTCAACTCAAGAAAACGTCATCATCAACGGTTTTTAAATTTATTTTACAGTAGCTTCTGCCTGCGGATTCGTTTGTTTCCCATTTCAACTGTACAGTTTGAACTGTCAAAATCATTAGGTTAGCATGATGGAATTTAACCACCCGCTTCCCTTCCATCCTCACCACAGGCACCTGTCCCTGTCAGTACAGTCTGAGTATATCGCACTTTGTTAACATAAAATATGACATTTATTTAATTTTACAATACTGTACCTATCACTCAAAATGATTATATTTATCATTGAGATATTGTGTCAATACAGCCAACATGGCAATATTCTGACAAGGACAGCTTAGCAAATTTAACTATGACTCGAAAAAGTAAGCTATATTACTAAAAGATGACGTAGCTTCCAATTACTGAAATAATATTTCAGAAAAGATAGAAAGGTTCAGAGAGATAGGCACTAAATAAGCGAGCAAAAACGACTAGGAAAGATTTGTTCTATGATAAAAGCAAGATAAACGAGGCAGTACACATGT
Organism: Trisateles emortualis; assembly: GCA_947095525.1. Classification (NCBI taxonomy): domain Eukaryota; kingdom Metazoa; phylum Arthropoda; class Insecta; order Lepidoptera; family Erebidae; genus Trisateles; species Trisateles emortualis. Next base: position 1,641,487 of record OX352753.1, on the reverse strand, counting down.
CGTATATTTTTTTTTTCCGAGAGTTAAATAACAAGAAAACCGCTTGAGCAAACTTTTATAGTATATACGAGTATAAGGATCCTAAAATAACATTTTTTTCAATAGCAGATTTTCTTTTCTTGTAACTCATATCAAATATATTCATCATATATCCAATACCACAAGTCTATTATTCATTCTGTCAGTAGATCCACAAACTATTGTACCTAACCAGTTTCTCTTCACCCAGAAGAAATTCTATATACGAACATTGTATCTAAACTATTCAATTCAGTAGACGGGGAAATGGTTGAACGATTCAAAAAGAGGCTATCTGCTTCTGTGAAGAAATCGAGTCAATCAGGTGCTTATTGAAACGTAAATATTTCAAACTCGACAGACACGCACTAGTTTCAAGAAACGTAGCGGTTATGAAAATTCATTTAATTTTGTCAAGAGATCTTAAAAAAGTCAGCGGTAGTTGACAAGTTTCTTTTTTGTTTTTTTTTTTGACATGACAACGTCTTATAATTCGGTGGAGCCGGCTGCACGCACAAAATGATGACTTATACGGCTTTACCTCGCTCTGAGGCATTCCATTGTGCAAGCGAGAGCGCGGAACGAGCGACAATGAGGCACAATCGGCCATTCTTATGACATTGTCACGTTCAACTATCGTCAGTAAACCGACTTTACACACAACTGATTTTTATTTTATAATATGTATCATCCATCTCAGCCACAAGACGTCCACTGCTGGACATAGGCCTCCCCCAAGGTCTTTTTATATTATAATATGTATACTATAATATAAAAACGTGTCTTCAAAAATCGTCGGCAGTACCAATGGGAATTTCACTTTGTGGAATTTAGTAATGGATGGACTAATAACTGCGACGATTTTTAGAGCCAGTGCGTAACACCCATTTTAATATTCGAATACGCCGACGAAATACTTTTCTTTGCGAATAAATTTTATGACGTCAATCCACTTAAATCTCACGAAATCGGAAAGTGATAATAGATTTTTCGCTTTTGATAACTGTGACTTTCGATGGCTCTTCAAGGGAAAATTAAAAATTATTGGCTGAAATTTTGGAAAGTTGTTCACCTTGAAATATTTTTGGGCTCGTTTCTTTGAAGGCTCGTTTTGCAAATAGGTGACTGATTATAATGATTTTAGAAGAAGTACTCGAAGGATTTGTATTTGTATTTTTAAAAAGACAACTCCCGCACTATAGAACAAGCTCTGTGTCGCGGGGGACTTTACAAACATACAATTAACAGACACAAATTACACGCAGACTCAGAACAACACTTTGTGGGTCACACAAAGTTTTGTCCTGTGTGCTAATTGAACCCACAACCTCGTGCACAGCAGGCACATACTGCGGCCACCGGACCACCAAGGCAGTCAATTACCATACAACTGATTGCGACCAATTAAGAAGAACCTCCTTATAGAAGACTACAGCCAAATACTACACAGTACTCCAGTGCTCTATTCGAGGATCGCATTTCTAGAAACGTTTTGTTATTTATACCCCACCACAAAACATGGTCTAACAAATTATTTATAAGCAACACGCAAGTAATACGCCAGATATTGCAAGCGTCCTTAAGCTACGATAAAACTTCCAAAAATATTCAAATGGAATTTTATTATGTTTGCACAAATGCTCACGGTTGTCTGCGCGTTTGTTATATTGAACAAGTAATTGACGTGGTGTGGGCTCGAACCCTGCGTTATTGCTGACGTTTGATTTGCAGACTGTGTTCATGACAGCCTGGACCGATTTTTTTCATGATAATATATTTTACACCATACCAAAGGCATCCTTCACTTATATTTGTTTTCAAAATTATTTGTTGTTTCAAAATATTTTAGTAACATAATAGTATTGAGGCCATCCCAGTAAGTAATTAGAAAATACTTGTGTTGGGATGTCTCGCTCTTGCCCTTAATTAACCAAGTAATTTGTAATCAATTTCTGTTATATAATAATAAAAATTTAAACAAAATGAGAAGAAAAAATAACCTATTTAGTAGCTAACAAGCAAAAATCTATTGGTGTGTGTGTATGTTTGTGTGTGTGTGTGTGTGTGTGTGTGTTTGCGTTGAATGTGATAGTGAAATAAGAAGAGTAGGTACCTAAGGTGGTTATATGAATAATGCCGAAGATGCAAACAAGAAATAACAATTATTATTATGCATTACCAACTGTGAGATATTTGTTTGTGATATTTACAAGCAATTACAGAAGCTTTAGTATTCTTTAAACCAAGAATAACATTGTATACAGATGTGTGTTTACATTTTTGAAAAGCTAACATATTTTCACTTCTCCCGTGCTTTCTATTCTAGACTTCTATTTAAATTCTAAATGTATTATTTCTTTAACAGGTGAAAACCCAGCAGCAATGCAGTCATCATCACCGAGTTTCATCACCTGCCTCCACGGCTTCCTATTACCAACGCTGTTCACCATCAACCTGATACGGTGACAATTACGCTAGCTAAACATATAATAATGTACTCTATATGTAATAGCAAGAGGTACGATTTTGCGTGGAGTGAATTTTGGACGATTGAATTTTAAAATATGTAATAATTTATTTTCTGAACATACTAAACATACGTATATTATGTATTTTTTAACCTATTATGTACCGATGTTGGGCAAAGATTTTTCCAGGTCTTCAACACCTCTACTAGTTTTGAAATCTACCCAGTCCTCTTTTCTTTCTTTCCTTCACTTGTTTTTGAGGCCTACCGTGAATACAGCGTTCGTGTTCAGGCGTTCACTGCGTGACGATCTATGTCCATACTATTGGTGTGCCCCGGCCATCCCCAGTTTAACTTAGCGCAGTTAAGACTCACGCATATGTTTAAAATTATATGTTGATTAAGTTCATGTCTAATACATCTTCTGTGGAACTGTATGACCTAAAGCTTTCGTCTCCTCCTACCAATGCACCATTCGACTCCATAGCAGAGTTCACCAGTACTATCTCGAAATTATTTTGTTCAGTAAAGTTCGCTTCTAGCGTTCATTTGTCCCCCACGTACATGAGTTCTGCAATAAATTACCTGCTGTGGTGTTTGCTGAGACATGTCCATTTACAAATGAGATTTAAATAGAGCACTAACTTCACGGCACGCAGTGGCTTGACTCTGTCTATAACATTGGAAAAGTCCATAAATGGTGTTTATCACTTCCCACCAGGCAGAAACTAGACTAAAGGGTCCGAAATACGAATCAATATGATGATAATGTTTCAGGCAATAATTTTGCATTCAAATCTTCTTCTTATCGTTTGGTTAGTGGTCAACCTGGTGACAGAGTTATTTAGATTGCCCATATTTAGGCCTATGTCGTGTCTAACAACTGTTAACAGTCGGGACCGACTTTTAACTGTCCTCCGGAGCACGTAGACGCTCAGATGAAATACCACTATGCGGTCACTCATCTATAGGGTTACCGCTCCCTTGGTAGCCTAACCTGCTGATCGTTTACCGAACAGCGAGCGCCTCATTTATTGTATTCAAATAAAAACTCGAGTTCTAAATTAAATGCAATGAGCTCCATGACACAGTCGAAATAATTCTTGAAACTGCATTAACTAAACATCAACATCCAGTTTAATAACACCAACGCTCATTAGCTCTTTCATTTAACAGCTGTATAGAGGTGGGGTTTTAGCAACACTAAAGATAAGTGCTATCTGCACTCATGCAATAAGTATGTCATAACGAGCTAGATAAATTCGATGTAAATGGTACTAAAAATCAACGTACGTTAAATGAAAAGAATGATTGCATGTTCTTCGGATAGTTTTCCAGCCCCTCTAGGCAAGTGGCATAAACGATAGTCGAATCGAAAAGTCAAAAAAACAAATGTATGGGATTTGACGTAAGTCTACGATATAATGTCGTAAACTTACATCAAATCCCATACATTTCCTTTTTTGGCTTTTCGATTCGACTATCGTTTATGCCACTTGTCTAGAGGGGCAGGTATTTTTGACCATCTATACTTGTACTGACTTATTTATCAACGCTAAGCCTACACCACTGTGGCATACTTGACTTGGCACAAAGGATCCTTAAATAACGTGAGCGCTAAAAAAGGATTTATGTAAATTCAAACATAACAATATACTTTAAATATAACCTTTAAATATTGAAGTCGTTTGCTATAAAATAACACTATATTACAGCAAACGACTCATAACTTTCCATTTAATAAATTTTAATAGGACACGCAAATTTTATACATCTACATGATGTTTATTTATTTGAATGTATTTAAACCAGTATTTCATCAACAGTTAGGCTCTACATTAGCGAAATGCAGAATAAAGAAAATAAAGTAACTACTCCAAAAACATTACATTTTCAAACACCACTTGGCATACCTCCGCTTTATTCAAGCCACATCTTTATAAGCAAGTTATTCCGTTGAAAATAACTACAAGTCTATTATCTTCCAATAATTTTAATTGACTAAACGCTCTGTAATTTCCTTCAAAATTGTCACAATTACTGTACTAATTATCCAGACAACACTTGCGAAGAACATTTCACGAAGCATATTCACCGAAGCATTTTTGGACGATCTTTCCCACTTTTAATGTTCGATTTAATATTTTGACGATGGAGTAAAAGTTTTGTAATTTTAATTTTTATTAAAGTAGGGAGGTTTTTCGGAGCGAACTTTTCCTCAATTTGGTCAAATTTAGTTTACGTTCGAAATCTTTTTGAATTTGTATTAAAAGCTTTATGCTTTGTAATATAAGCATAATGTGAATTGGTAACAGCAAATTAGACTATGAAATAAATACTGGTATTGGTTAGTCAATGTTTTTTTCCTTTCATCCACGTAACTGATCTTTCATACCCAGCTACGAACATGTTTTTTTTTTGCTTTGATAACCAGCTACGATTGCTCAAATATTATTAGGGGCAGGCTGCTTGTTGGTAAGCAGTTACCTAAGGACGCTTACCATACTCGAAGCATTACTTATGTCATGCTGATCCAAAAATCACCATCAGGGTTCTAAGATTGATTGATTTTGAACAATTATTAATCTTCAAAAATGCACCCAGAAATGAGATCTAGATACCTGTATTCACGCACAATAACACAGCTATACACTGCTGAGTGAGAGTTATTTGGCTGTGGTCTTCTGTAAGGTACTTTTCCATTTGAGCTTACTCACCTGTATTGTGCCCTACATTTCTTAATTATAAAGTACTAAATTATAAATAATGCAAAAAAATATTTTTTTTTCTTCTGACGCTGGGTAATTCAAAAATTAAAGAACTCATTAAAGTATCTCAAGAAAAAAGAAAAAAACCATTGATAAGACTAGACTGCAGCAATTTAAGTTAAGATTGATGAAGACATTGTGACAATTATGGAGATAGAAATAAAATTCAACGAGAGTAGATAATTAGTTCTTGAAATCCACTTTCCACGGAGACGGCACTAAGTAGCATTGGAGTACTTATAATCACTTTAACACTATTTGAATTAAACTCAAAAAAAATCAAAGCAAAAGCCGAGACGGAGCTATATATGCTATATAGCTCCGTCCCTCTTTGTCACTAGAACGATTCAAATTTTAACACCTCATGGTATTACTCTTATTACTAATTTAGAGGTGCATTTTAAAATAAAGGTTTTCCTGTGATAGAAATACGGTGTTTACTATTTTCAGGACAGCAATATGCAAGTGATTCCCCAGTATTGCAAGCGTCTATAGACTACGGTAACTACTTGACTTGACATTAACTGGCCTGTTAGTCTAGTGGCTAGTGACCCTGACTCTTATTGTTTGGTTAGTGGCCAACCTGGTGACAGAGTTATCTAACGACTGTTAACAGTAGAGACCGACTTTTTAACGTGCCCTTCGAAGCACGGAGACCTCAGATGAAATACCATTATGCGGTCACCCATCTATAGGGTTACCGCGTCCTTGGTAGCTTAACCCGCTGATCGTTTACCGAACAGCGTGTGTACCTAGCTATGAGAGCCTCCTTCGGTGGGATCGATTTCAACACGAGATAAAACTTTACAGGATTCATAAATTTTAATGTCTGTTCCGAGTCTCGGTGTGATTTGTGTCCGTGACTTGTACGTTTAGAAAGTCTCTCGTGACATAGGGCCTGTTTATTAGTGCAGGAGTCAAAAGAAACACCAGGCAGCCCGTATGCCCACTTATTTTTATAAGCCTGTATCGTTCTATTGCAGGGTTTGCCCTGTCTCTCTACTCACTGTCTAGAGCATCAAAACACCAGTCTTTATTAATTTGGGTTCAGCATCTCGCCATCTCCGTTATATAGTCTACTTATATAGTCCAAAAAAGGTTTTAAGCACTTTAATTTTACCGTAAACAATCGCAGTCTTAGGAAATGAATTCTTTACACTGTGGTACAATACTGTTCTAGATTAATCCATAACCAAAAGACTTACATTAAGTTTGTCATAAAACACTAACCGTA